>CM076452.1:16234702-16497651 GCA_038419695.1 Scomberomorus guttatus | reverse complement strand
TTATTACAATTTGCTTGGAACTGTTAATTTTGACAACACTGTGTAAAAGGCTGTTGTGGTCGTTCTCGCACTCACAGAGCAGGTTATAGTTAATTCTCCCCATTAAGAAACACGTTAGCTCGCTCCGAAGTTCTGAACATACAGTTTTCTACTTTTCACTCACTTTTAACAGTCCATTAAATCTGTAAACATCAAATTAAAAATCCACTCCTCTCCTTCATGTTGGCCGTTGTGGCTCCGCACTAAAAACATTATTATCCAGATTCTAGCAACTATCAGAAATAACGGAGGACTTTGTGTTTTCTCTGAACCCCCCCGGCTAACTGTCTTTAGCTTAGCATTGCTAGCTGGACTGGACTGAGTCATGACAAAGGACCAAACCATATGTAAATAAGTGAATCCTGTGGAGAGATATTTCTTATGCAACTAGGCATCACCTCAATTTTATTCCTACCATAATTAAAAATAAGGATTTTTAAGACATTTATGACCTTAAATTCTGAAATGATCTTATCTCTGATCTTATTTAAGGATCCGTGGGAAACCCTGTCACTCTTAAAACACCATCTCACATTTATTTCACACTGTTGCACACACAAAGCACATCCTGAGCTATTTCTAATTGTATCGTAAAACTTAAAGTAGAATGACACAAAAACTCCAATTACATTAGAATTATTCACAATAAAATGCCTCCCCATTTTGACATGAGCATAAAGCCCCAGGAGCTGAAACACAGTATGTTATATCAGCTGACAATTGCCACATTTTTAACATTATTGTGATTTTTGTAGATGATAGTATTTTTTCATGAGCAAGTTGCAGAATTTCTAGAGATGCCCTGGGTCTAATTAAACAAAACATCTGTGACAGAAAGTGTCCACTAAATAACTAAGATGACCTAATGAGATGTGGGCTATCTAACATTAAAGCTAAGTATCTAAATGTGTGTTCTTCCAAACGGGCAAATGGTTAGTTAAGTAATATTCCAGGGATTGATGAATGTAGGCAATAAATGTGAATAAACAATGCAAGAAAATTGCATTTTTGTTTGTACATCACCAGATACATAACTAACTGATGATAACTATGATAGCTCTTTGAATATTGATAATATATTGACACTTTTATCTCAGGACTAACCTTGCTCCAGTTGGCTCTCTTCAGCTGGACCTCTGGCTTGTATTCCTTCTTAGGCTGGAGGCCATAAGGCAGCGGAGGTGGTGCAGGGGTACCCCAGCCCCCCATGCCAAATGGTGGAGGTGGAGGCATGCCTGGGCCAGGCGGTGGAGGAGGGATACCAGGACACCCAGGCGGAGGTGGTGGTGGTGGAGGTCCCATCCCAGGTAAGGGTGGAGGGGGTGGTGGTCCTGGCATACCTGGTAAAGGAGGCGGGGGAGGAATACCGGCTTGTCCCGGTAAAGGAGGCGGAGGAGGAGGAGGAATACCGGCATGTCCTGGTAAAGGAGGTGGAGGAGGAGGGGGAGGAATACCGGCATGTCCCGGTAAAGGAGGAGGTGGCGGGGGGTGGGGGAACGGGCATGCCTGCCTGGCCTGGTAGAGGTGGGGGTGGAGGTGGAGGGGGCATATCAGCATTCTGGCCAGGGATAGGAGGCGCAGGTGGTGGAGGGGGCAAACCAGGTGTTGGCACAGGAACAGTAACTGTGACGACTTTAGTCTTGGCCTCTTCCAGATCTTTAGACAGCTTTTCAATCTGCAGGGAAGGGAAGACATGTTATTATAAATATTTATTAATCTACTACTGGACTGTATATTTTCAAACCATATGCAGTAATTCATCATATTATATCTTAACTATATATTGTTTGTTGTTTATTCCACAAAGTCACGTTTTTTTTTTGTACAGATTTGGCAATTTCCATAATTTTCAATGAGCAGCATTGCCAACAGAGTGATTAGATTTGAGAGAAAAAAAGGCAGAACAAAAGAGGGGGAAAGAGTGACATAGAGAGGGGATTAAAGCTTGGGCAGGATTGAGTTTTGGGAGAGATGGGGAGAGAATGGAGGACAAGGCGCAGAGAGAAAAACATAGCAGGGGGGAATTAAGTCCACAGAGGAATTCAAAAGAAAAAAGTTTAAGAATAGGACCAACTTCTAAATTAGAAGAGAGCGTGAATTTTTTTTTTTTATTTCAACATTGAAATACTGATTCCACAATTTCTATCAGTGAGGCAACAATTCTTGAGAAAATAGTCTAAATCATTAAAATTTGCCAGCTAATCCTGGGCTAAGATTGGGGTTTGAATGGGAATATACAACGTGAGTTTAAGTACATGTATAGCAAAATGTATTTACTACATGTGTTTAAAGTGTAAATTATCTGCATGTACAGTACATGTGTGAAAAAGTGTCTGTATGCAGCAAACGTGTCGTTTCGTCGAACTCTGAAAAGGACACAGTAACAGACATAAAGGGCCTCCAAGGCACGCTTTCTTAGTGAGGCAGCAGATGAAGAGTTGGGCACGGCATCACACAGAGGGACAGTGAGAGATCTCTACATGTGAGGAAATCTTCGATGGGCAGTGCCTCAAACAGAGAGAAAGTGAGCCATCTTAGTGTGAGAAGCCTGTTTGATGCCTGGCTGTTGGTGCTTTGGACAACTGTGTGTGCATATGTGCGTGTCTGTGTGTGTGTGTGTGTGTGTGTCTGTGTTTGGGCTTTTGCATGGTGAGAAGATGACTCTGCTGGCATCAGCCAGTTGGATGAAACTCATTTTGGAAACTGTATAGTTCTCTAACTGACAGACACTCACTCTCTCTCTCTCTCTCTCACACACACACACACACACACAAACACACACATCTTCATGTGGCTATGAGCACACATGCACAGAGGCAGATTGTTCTGGGTCACTTGGTGTGTTTGTGAGTTTGGGTGTCACTATGAGGCAGAGTCCAGCTGGTGTGGCAGCAGGACACTGACAGGTAAACAATCTTAATCTTTGCCTCCCTACTGTATGTGTGTATACACACAAGCACACACACACACACACACACGCACACACGCACACACACACACACACACACACATGCACACCCTATGTGTGTATCTTGGCCTTAAAAAATGTTTTGTCCCATCTGCATCCTTTCCCTTTCTTCTTCTTTTTTCTCCCTTTAGTCACTCTTTATACTCCCATTCCCCCACTTTCCATGTTTTCATCGAGTTTCTTTATCTCTTAAGGATTTGGCTTCTTTTCGCAATATCTTTTTAGTTTTAGTTTTCCCTCTTTTCATGCCATGCTAGCAGTTGGGTAAATCATTTAAGGCCAGGGGGATTCTGTGTTTGTGTGGGTGTTCATAGATGTTGGACAACTTTTGGTGTTTAGACTTCTGCAATATTATATTTCTCTAAGCCCTAAAATAGTTTACTTCTTGCAGCTTTAGCAGAAGTTTGTTTTGTGTATATGTGTTTCCAGGCCATTAAACAAGGCTGATTCAATTATCTGACCCAATCTTTATTGATTATGTTCTAATGTTTTGGTTTTTTCACATTGACCACAGTATAAAGCAGTTATTGAATAAATAGATTGTTTGAGCTGGTCAACTTGACACAAAGATTTCTGGAAGTATGATACTGGGTTCAACTCACTTTTATACACTTCAATACACTAAAAAGGTGCAAACAATCTCTGTTCAGATTTTGAGTTATCTGAATTAAAATGGCACTGAATCCCACACAGACATGTGGGTATGTGTTTGTGTGTACCTGCTGTTGCAGAGTGCTTAGCTGTTGTTGTAGTCCCTGGTTCTCGTTGTCTCGCTCCTGCTTAGAAGAGGCCAGTTGTTCCTTCTCTTGGCTCAACTCCTGCAGCTTCTGCTCGTAGTCACTCTCCAGTTTCGTCAGCTCCACCTGCAACTCGTGGCGTGCCGTTAACTCTGCATCCAGCTAATGCAGGGTTAAGGTGCACAGAGAGGGACAGATATAAGAGTTAGAGCATCCTAAAAACTGCCAAGCAGACTTTTTGGTGACATTTACATTTTTATGTAGTGGTCAAACCTAAAAGGGCCTAATGGAAGATACTAAACTGTACAGATACAGTTCCATTGATGTAAAGGAGGCGTTCCTGGTGTTTGTGTTGAGAATATTGAGCTGATTTAATAAGATGCACAGACTGAGTTTGCAAATAAAATGTAATTAAGGGAAATCAAAGAATCCATACACATCCCTGCAGTTATATCATACTGATGCCATATGGAAAAAAAATTTAATTTTAGAGGAGCCGACAAATAAAATATTAAAAACATGAATGACTGAATATTAATAAAAATTAATTACTAGTGAAATATCTTAAAATATTCTATTTTGTGCTTGACAAAAGCCATAATGTGAGACTAAACTGGCAATCCTCTTTTCAGGATTTTGTAGCAAACAAGCATTATTTATATAATATAGACTGTGTAAAATTAATCAGGAATGGATACAGTTTTGCAGAAAGGGCAGTACCACAGGACTGAGATTGAGCTCAAAGTCCTCAAATGTCAAATCATTTATAAACAATTCACTTATATAAGGATTATTAAGGAGAAGTAAAATAATTTTGAAAACCACAAAGAAAATATCAATCCTAAAACTACCACAACAGCAGGATTCTCCACTGAAATATGGAAGCAAAGCGTGTGCACAAGCTTTTAGCCTCCCTCTTGAAGCTGCAGCAGTTTCTATATCTCAAAGACCCGTAGAAGCCATTTCATGCAGTCTAGTGCTTTTAGTTTCATTGTATAATTTACACTGCAAATTAGTGTCAATTATTGAGTTAGGATGCTTCAGTGCACTTGTATGAGCTCACTTCTCACTTCCATTTTAAAGACTTCAAAAAAGACAAGATAGAGAGGCATTTTACCCCCAGTTTTAATGTTCTCACTTTCAGAAATCTTCAAGGATTTTTCTTCTAGGAAACTTGACAAACAGGATAAGAGTATTTTAACAGATGAACATATGAACGTACAGACACACATGGCTGTTTAATTTGCAGACAGCAGATCCCTTACTCTGGCTGTCATCGTCCTGACAGCCTCATCCCTAATTCCTGCCAAAGAGACTGCCTGCAATTACCCCATCATACACAACTAGCACTATGATGTGTGTGTGGTCAACGAAAATGAATCCAAGTGTGTTCATGTAATGTGTGCTTGTGTGTATGTGCGTGCGTTCAATGGATATGAGCCCACGTGTGAATGTGTGTCCTTATGTGTGCCTGCGTGAAGGCTAGTTTCAGCTCCCTCTTTGCAATTATCCTGTCACTGGGACAGAAACATCAGGGTAGCAGCACACTGCAATCAAGGCATTTACCCACTTGTGTGAATGTGTGTGTGTTGGGTGTGTTTTTTGCTAGCCTTTAAGAGTATTTGTCTCTCGGGTGGCTGTCAGACATGTGTATGCTCATTCTCTTAGTCACCCTCTGTCCCTCCTTTTTCCTCGTTTGTCATCCCATGTCAGCCAGACACTGGTCGCACAGAATTTCATTACGTGTCTGTGTGTGTGAAGGGGAAATGTTAGCTTTTACAATTTATGATTTCCTTTTGTGTCTATATGATTGTAATTGCTGTATGTTTCTCGGCGGACATGTAACTATGCCAGTGTGTATGGCATGCTATTGTTGTAGATGTGTTTTTATGATTTTCAATTTGAATGAATTTGTGTGTATTTCACCTTCTTCTCCAGCTCAGTGGCCTTTGCCTCGCTTTTTTGCACCTTGGTCTGGTCCACCATGTTGTCTGTGAACAAACAGAAGAACAAAAAGAAAAAAAAATGGAGGATAAGATAAGGGTTTCAGACAATGCACCTGCACACATGTAGCCGTGAAGACATTGCACCCTTCAGTCTGGTGTATGCTGTGCACACGCATACATTTACAAACAGATGCGCACACTGAGCCAGTGTCCAATTTTTCCCTTATCACACTTCTCAAAGTCAAGATCCGTGAGACGATTGTGGAGGCATTTCATTACAATAGAAGCTATCTGTTGCATGCTGCTTCTACACATCATTACATTTAAATCTCCAACACATATTACCATACCTTTGTCAGACTGTATGTATATATGAGAGGTGTGGGCACACTGATTCCCCTCTTTCCAGACTACATTATACACCACTTTATTTATTTATTTTCCCCCAAAAAGACTGTACAAAAATAAAAGAAAGACCATATAACAGTCTGAGTAATCCATTACCAGAGGTTCTGCTTAGCAGAGGACAGGGTGAGAAGGACACAGACTGACCAACAGGATACTTTTACAACATAATTGCAGGATCTACAGGTGGTTCTGTGCCCAAGGGCTTATCGAGCATGTGCAGTAAAAGAGCTAATTAAGATGAAGATGAATGCCACAAAGTCACTGGATCAAAGACAGCTAATCATGATGCCCAGGAGGGGGATCAAACAGATAAGATAGGAGAGAAAGAAGGGCTGTGAATAGCTAAAACTGAAAATGAAGATATTATATAAACTTATAGAAAGTGAAGCATACAGATTGTGAAAAGATAAAGTGAGAGTCTTCAGTTGCAATAAAAATATGGCTATTGGATAAAAGGAGTTGGAACTACGCAAGATTCTGTATATCTAGATAAGCTAGTAAGTAAGGCAGTGCAAAATGAGAAATCTATTTTGTGAAAGAGAAGGTTTTGCCGGATGAAAGAACTTCACAATAATATGCCAACCCACATAAAATTTCAGAGTGTGCATTTGTGTATGAGTTTACATGGTTATTGGATGTGTAATGGAGGGGTGGGGGGGGGGGGACTTCTGTCATGGTGGCGAGGCAAAATGGGACAAACTTCGAATAGAGAGCACTAAGGGAGACAGAATGTGGGGGAAAAAAACTGTGCTGAATTTCAGAGTTCAAAGAAAAACACTAAATAATGCATGCAGGGCAGAATTGGGCTGCTTTCCACCGATAATAACTCTGGCAGCCTTAAAGGAGGCCAGCCAGCCTGTGTGTGTGTCAGGACGCATTTAGAAGCAGTGCAATTAGAGCCTCCTGCGGTGAGCAACGGAGACCTGCCATAAGGGAGTATTGAACTCTTGAGACATGGCCTGCACCTTCACTCTGCTCTGGTTTAGTTTACTATAGTCCGCAGGTGTTTTCTAGTCAACATTTAGAGCTGTCACTCAGGTTCATCAAACCCACATGCACATATACCAGTATGCACCACTTTTCACCAAAATGTAATCATTCAATAGAGTGACAGGAAATGACGTGTGTCAGTGGTCATAATGCTTTCTCCCATAGAAACGTCTGTGTCTTAGCTTGTGTCTGTGAACAAGGACATCAGAAAGCAGGATCAAGGCACAGCACTTCTACACCTGGTAGGGATTCTGTGCCTTGTTCACAGGAACTTAAACAAAAGGAGATGAAAGCAGACTCCGGGATTGCTAACTTTGATAAATCTTTAATCCTCTTGATAAAGTTTATTTTATACCATCAGTCTATCACTGTAAAAACCTGTAACACAGTTCAGCCTGCACTGATACACACTCCCTCTCTGGCTCCACCCTGTGGTGTTTCTGGGCTGCTGCACACACACATATACACTCACGACCAAATTAACATTAAATAGCATAGCACAGTGATGTGGCCACTGGCAGCAGCACACAAATTGTGTCAGTGATCGGAGTGGAGTAGGTCAAAAGTGAAAGTTTTTTTGTGAATTTTGTGACAATTTGTTCTTTTGGTACCCTAACCCCTGTGCATGTGTGTATACATACAAGTTTATTTGATAATCCTAGCTCTAAATGTCCATCAACCCAACCAAGGTAATATTTTAGTCAATTTAATCACTGCAGCCCAAACATATGTCAACATGTGCACTTAAAGTAAGAGAGACAAATGGGAAGACTTGTCCCTTTGTGTTCTTTTGTCACCACTCACCTATCAAGCCTTCAATGTTGAAGTTGAGGTTACGGCACTTGAAGTCAGGGTCTGCCCCATTCCTGTGAAGCACGATCTGAGCGATACACTCGTCTATCAACTTGTAGTACTGAGGCCTGTGGGAAGGAGGGATTGACAGATTTACAGACAGATTGATTAGAAGACAGAGAGAAAGAAATGGAGAGAGATCAGGGGAAGATTATGAGAGAAGGATGGAAGAAGGGTAACAATAAACTTTCTGCAACATACTTTGCACGTTGTGTCCACAATGACAATTATCAATCAATTTATCAATTTAAACTAGACAACACTAGTCTAGTTTGCATTAACAAGAAATCTGGCACATTATGTGAGCAGAAGATGGGACTGACAGAGAGCAACAAATGTGTGAACACACATGCTTTGTCACTTTGTCTTTGTCTGCAACTGAGATTGGCTGTCTGTGTGAGCACGACAGTGTGAGTTTCTTGTCACAGAGATTGATTGTGTGCAACTGTGTTCATAAGAGTGTGTTGGTATATGTCCAGCGCTCTGTGCCTGATCAAGCCAGTTTCACACAGACACTCAATTTTGGAGGTGTCTTATTTCCTGACCCATTAGATGCTGCCAGAGTCACACACACAATACTTTATTTATTCTGTCTCCCTCCCTCTCCTGTCTCTCTTAGTCACTCTACCTTTGTCTATCACTTATTCCACTCCTTCACTATGCATCAAGGTTTTTTTTTTCTAAAGCTTAGATTTATCCGTGGAGCGAGAGAGACATCTAGTGTAATTTTTGAAAACTGAGTTAAAAGGAGATAGATTTGTAATTGTCTACAAATTAAATATTACACTCTTCACGACCCTGAATATAATGAATTACGACTTTAGGTAAAAGAAAGAAAGCAGTGTAGGACTGTGGCTGTAGACATTTTGATTAAAAAAATAAATATACAGATACTACTGTTAAACATCATCTATTAATATCTGTACAGTCTATGCACATGCACAGTACGTGCATTACTTACACAACTACGTATGACCATTCATATGTTTTGAATGTTGACAGTTATGTATTTTAGCAACGGCCAGGCCTCCATCTCCATTCCAGATCGAAACAAGTAAGACCAAGAATGAAAAAAGAGCAAAGCAGCTGGTACTCTTTCATTCATTCCCACACAAATGCTAACCCTTCCATTCCCTGTACGCCTCTCCCTCACTCTCTACCTAGCAATTTACCTCAAGTCTCAATTTCTTATTCATTATTGTCTTGCCCTCCACCCCCCTTCCCTTTTCATCTGTGTAATTACCAAGCTGTATTTCTTGCCACTCTACAAGCTCCCCCTCCCACCCTCACTTCCTGTCTCTCTGTGGAGTCTATTATAGACCACCTCTATTGTGCTCCACCATATCACCTGGATGGAGAAAGCAGGATAGGACAGAAGGAAAGACAGATGAGAGGGAGGGGAATGTAAATGTCTTCAGCTGGGGCCATTTGATTGGGCCAGACCTGCCTCTTCCGTCCACACCATTTAATCCCCAAACCCAGTCTTAAAAATAACCACAATTTCCTGCCTGTCTGATACCATCAAGGCAACACTGGACCAACAACTAACTCAACTCAGACATGCATGCCTACACATTTTTGTGTGTGTTTTGCCTGCTTTCTGTGAGGTTAAGTTAAGCAAGGCATTCCTCCTTTTGTATGTAAATGTGCATATACATATGCTGGACAACTCCTGCCTCGTCCTCAATATTATTCTACCCCTGTCTTGTCATTTAATTCCTCTCTCTTCCTTCCTCTGCTGTTTCCACAGCTAAACCCCCAAGAGCTTTGGAAGACACAGGGAGAGACATTAGCATATTGCTGGTGATAAGAGGTGATGGCGCTCATTTCTATTAAAATGGAATTGGACTTCTTTGCATGTATTAATTTCACAGATTTGGAATGGTGCTCTAGAAAACAAACAGCAAATGGAGAAAAGGGCTGAGGTGAGAGAGGGGTGAATGACGAGAGTGAAGAAAGTTCTCCTTCCTAAGTTCTCCTTTGGTCTTGGTTATTTTGGCATATTTCAGTGCGGTGGCAGTGTGAAATAAATTGCCTTTGATAGTTACACATGTCCTGTATGTATATGATATAGCTGTATGATTGACCATCAAATTGACAGTTGATTGACAAAATCAATTATCATAATTTTTAGATGTAACTCAATATCAATATTCTAACAATACTTTTAGAATGAGACTACTGGTGCTATGCAAGAAAATTGAGAAATTTTATCAGTCAAGCAGCTTATTGCCTTCTGCAATAAGGATTTCTGCCTTTTAAGTTCAATTATGGAATATACTCCACCATCTTTCCATTGTGTTGCCATTAAAGTGAAGGCAGAGGCATTTATTATATTTTTCATTTAATTTAAACACTCAGTGTTGAAATTGAAATGGTTACCCATAAAGCTGGGCAGACACTGCACTTTTCCTAATCTTGCACATTGTGTTAACTCGCACTACATGTTTTAATCAGCCTTTCTCTACAGCCAGACCCTGCGACTCCTACGCTCACACTATACGGATCAGTTGACTGGCCACGACATGGGAGCTCACACTCAACATAAGCACAGAACCCCCAGTCGGTTTTGTCCAGTGACATTTCCAATAGTTTATTCAAGTTTATTCAAACAAGACGAGCAGGTCCTCAGTAATGCTGACAGAAAGAGAAAAAGGGAACACTACTTTGTGCAATTCTATCATGAACAGAAAGTAAGGGGAAAAATATGGAGCTACAGAAGATGCTAAGAATATCATCTGTCTGTTCTGCTGTGAGGTTCAGTTTAATATCACAGCAGTCACAGTCAAGGCGACAATTTTAGCCACAACATGTACAATACTATTCCAATTTCATTAACAAGCTAACCAGTGTATTACAGGGTTAAAATCTGACTTAATCCATACAGTGTCTGCCCAGTTTAAGAGACAACTGTGCCACAATGATAGAACAGCAGTAATAAATAAATACCTGATGATACAATATCTAGTCTCTTACAAACAAGATTATATCAACAATTCAGCTATAATATGTAAATGTGTTTCCCTGTGTGTGTGCAGGAGTATGAGTGTGTATATGTGCGTGTGCACTACCTGGCCATATAATCATTACGAATCAGCAAGAGGTGCTGCATCAGGGACAGGAAGTAGCCTTCAGCCTTGGAGTCCTTGGCCGTGTTGACTAGGATCTCAAACACTTCCCTCACATCATTGAAGAAAAACCAGTTAAGGCTCAATTTACACAATGAAGACAGGACTTCAAAACAAATATTAAATACTCCATACACAGCATCTTCAATAATCACTATAAAAAAAACTGTAATTCTGTGTGCTGCAGAATTACAGTGAAATACAAATTAGACAAAAGCCAGACTTATAGTACATAGGAGAATCTTTGTTGGCAAATTATCAGTTCTAACTGTATGTTTATGTCTTCAAACCTTTACATTTACTTGACCTATTGTGTTACATTATCTCTGTGCTTTTATCATATGTGCAGGCAGCAGATATTGCAGTGAGGAAGTCTAGGAGACACCTGGTGTTGAAAATTGTAAGTGCATGTCAAAAGCAGCAAGAAAAACATACAGGTGCTGGTGAATTTCCTTCTTGAGTAATTTTGAAAGGTACATTGTTACAGTAAAGTTAAAATTCTTTATATTGAAAACCTGTCCATCAAGAACTGATGAAACAATGTCCTTTGCAGCCTTCCCTTTATATTTGTGCAGTATCTGTCTAATTAAAGTCAGTCATTATAGATATTCAGGTTCTATCAGGATAGACAATAACAGCATATTGGGCTGCCTCTTATATTTATAATAAAATCAGATAATCCAGACTCACAATAGAGCACAGAGGTTGACCAGAAGTTGGCTGTTTGCTTTACAGCATTACAGATGAGTAACTAATGCCTGCAGGATGCTAATTGGCAAAGACACAGTTTGAAAGTAAACAAGTCCACACAGTCCCTAGATAGTGCAAGATTATGCTTATTAAGTATAAAAATATTAATTTAGCATCTGTCATGGGAGACAGTGGTGAGGCTGATCACACAAGGGAAGAAAGGAGCAATTTGATTTTGTGTAGATCGCAGACTCATTTTTTATAATGTAAGGAATAAGTGAATATAATTCTATATACTATCTGTCTGTCATACATATTCCATCATTATGAAAAACACAGAAAATGGAGGGTAATCCTGTCACTCATGAAACTAGCAAAGCAAATGAAACCACGTTCTCAAGCATGCAAAGTTATGTCGTAACCAGGCGTATAGATTTTGTCATGCTGATCCTCTTTTTATTTTCAAGGTCAAAGGTAGACCCTGGCAATTTCTACTGAGGGACAATTTGCCCAGTGGAAGGATATTCCATCTCAATGCGGATGTCATCGAGACGTGCTTTGAGATCCTCAGAGTCATCTTCAGCCTGCTCATCAAAAACAGTGAGTTGCACCCTCAGCTCCTCGTTTTCTATCTTCCGCACCTCCTGCAAGGAGAGGGATGGGATGCAGGCGGAGGGATGAAAAGGCAAGGGGGAGAATGACAGGAAGAGTGTGACAATCAAACATTTTTTTTTGAGTTTGTACAGTTGAGAGAAAGTTTTTTACAGCATATGAGTGTGTTAGCCAGTCAGCAAGACAGAGGCATCAAGAGTGGGAGAGACATCAAGAGTAAAGTTGTGCATGTGTGTTGTTGGACAGTCACTTTGACAGATCAAGAGAGTGTTTTCTGTACCGTCAGCTGCTCTCTGAGTCCCAATCTTAGCAGTTCAGAGCGAATATGGACCCTGAAGTCCAACTCCTCTCCTTGGCTGATCAAGGCGTTAATTAGCTGCATGCAGCCACCCTGCCAAAAATACATCATAAAGTCAGCTTCACAATTCAGACTAATTGGTTAGAAGATAACTGCAGCACAAAACACCATATTTGTCATCTGAGTTAGTCTTTTACACTGCAGAATGCATCGAGTAGTGCTGCCTATTGAAAGCAATTGGGTTGGCATTATTTGTCAAACAAGAACACACACAGGGATTTATAATGTTGAAGTTTGTGTGTGCATTTGTGTGGGTGTGTACCTTAAGAGCAATGTTGTGATTATTCATGCCAGCCAGAAGAGGCTGAAACCTCTCAATGTCCCGTTTCTCTGCCTCCTCTGTGATGGCCTCCAAAACACGCTCATGACTGCAAAAAATAGTTATAGAGACAGTTATGCACTTCACATCACATTTTGTTGTATGTAATTACATGAAAAAAACATTTGTTATGAATAAATAGTATACAGAAAGAAAAAGGACATTCTGTTGCTTTATTCAACCATCAGTTGAAACCTGACATTCAGGTTAAGTTTAGGTTGCTAATCATTGTGATTAGAGCAGTTCAAGATTGTAAATCGGTATAACACTGCATATTAGACTTGTGCCCCAGATTTTAACTGTGGGGAAGAGTTGGCTGTCCAAAGCCAGTAATATGTGTTCAACTTATTGAACCAAACAGTGTCAATCTGTCACTAATGCTTACAGGTTGTCTGGGTGGTCCAAAATGGAGATGGCAGAGAGCAGCCTGACAGCATCCACCATCATATGAGGCACCCTTGGGTTGATGGCTCTGACCAGCAGGGGAATCCCCTCAACTGACTCCAGCATGGATTTTAGACCGTACTAAAGGGGAGAGAGAGGAGGGAGGAAGAGAGAAAGCAAAATGAGGTAAAGTCTTTTAAGGTTCCTTTCCTACAGCAGGGAAAGTCAGGGCTTTCAGGATCAAGTCATAGTGTTCACCAGAACAAGTCTTTCTTGGTTCAGATAAAACATACTCTCACTGCCTCCATTTGCCTTCATCTATAGTGGACATTAATACTATAGGCTGATATTATGTACATGGACTACATTAAGGCAAAAGCAGATTAATTGTTCAGCCAATAATCATTAAGGCATCAATAAGCTAATATTGATTGGATTGTAACTAATAAACCTAATATTGATTTCCTCTATATGGAAAATTGTTCATTCTTCAACTTCAAATTTTTAATATGTGTGTTTTATCTATGATTCACACAGTATTTGAATTATCTGATAAATAAGCTTTTACCTCTTTAATACAACCCTTTCCTTCAAAATTTGCTTTGTCTGTACCGATACCTCTTTAGCTTTTATGATACTGATAATCACTCATCAATAATGACTCATCAGTAACAAATTAATGATGACATACTTATGACATACTTATGACATTTGATAGATTTTAAGATTTTGAAGAGGTTTATACTGATTACCTAGGGTTAGACACATCACCAGACTGAATACTCAAAGCATTCTCATATGACTGCATTTAATGTATTGAACTGAGCAAAGTCTGTCACACTGACTTCATGATGCCCTCTAGTGGAGGACTTGCTACACTACAACCAGGTCAGAAAAGGATCAAGTGATTGAATCTATTACTAGTTCTATTACTTTGAAATTCTTCTCTGAGAAATCTTCTATTAAAGTATTTTAATTTTATTTCAAAAACTACAATACCAACACACCTCCTGAAAAACTTAAATATCAAAGCCCTCCAAAAAAACAGAACTCTTGTGACCAATACAGGAAGTATTTTGATGGAAGTAATGAAACACTTAAGGGTCTTACCTTGTTATTCATAAAGGCTTTAAGACAGCGAATGATCTCATGTTGACATTTCACACCCATCATTCTATTTGGAGGAAAACAGACAACGAAACACATTACAAACACATTACAAACACATTACAAACACATTGCTCGAATGTACATTTTCATTCTATTCTGTGGTTTAAGTGTCTTACGGGTACTCGTCTTTCTCCTCTTGTAGTCTTCTAAGCAGGTTCAGCAGCAGGGCCAGGCCCTCATCTCCAAAGTTCTGCACCCAACTGGAAGTGACAAGACCACATGATTAGTGCTTGTTTTATAAATATATATTTTTTCACATTTTGATATTGTTATTCTGAAGCCATTCCTGAATATACATATTTGGCTTTACATTTTAATTTAATAGGCACCGTTAGTATCTGTAAGTACAGATGTGTGTATCACCTGACAGGGTTGTTATTGAGAGAGACTCGTAGAGATTCCAGACAGTTGAGCAGCTGTGCGTCTCGGTAGTCTGACTTTAACTCCTGGATGTATATCATGGCTGACCTGGAGCTCTCCTTCTGGTTTTGGCCCTAATGAACAAATACAAACAGTGAGCACACAAACACAAATTCACTTTGTGTTCTGCATTTATATTTGTCGTCTCACAGGTTATAATTGGTGTTATATGCACAAGAAAGCACTACAGCAGGGCACCAAGGGCAACAGTCAAATTCAGTCAGCCTAATTTGAAATTTTGATTTGTAGAATTAAATGATACTGTGTGTATGATTTTCTCTAAATGGGCTTGTTTTACAGTTCAATGGACTGTGCTAGGAACCATCTGTGCTTAGTTATGTGGATCTGAGCTACTCGCCATCAGCATATTTGATCATATTAGACCAGCTGCTTTTGAAATATTATTGACCTGACTACTACAGAATTAGATGGTGGTAATAATGTATCTACATTTCAGTAGTGACTACATTTGTATAATATATACAATAATCCAGTCTTGACCTGAGTAAGGTCAAGACCACTAACACTACAAAAACGGATGATACACATTCACAGCATTGCTTCCCTTGACGTGAGACGCGCTATGTTTGTTGACAAGTCTGCCAGACCCTCCATTTGCATATTGAGATCCGAGCAGTGTGGGTAGAATCAAGATAACAAGCACTTCTTAGTACTAGACATGCAAAGGATCACGGAGTGGATGTCATTATCCAAATAATGTATCCAGATACAGATCACAAGTTAATACCAGGTGGAAATGGGGCCTCGTCTGTAAATTCATTTCAGCACACTGTATTAGCAACGTTTAATTTGGTACTAACAGCTTTAGATGTGTGGAGGTACTGGGAGACCATCTCTCGTTTGATCATAATGTCTTTCTCTCTTAGAGGCTGCTGCTTCTGCTCATTCAGGTTCATATCCACCTGGAGAAAAACATTAGGGGGGGAGAAAAACAGAATAATGCTGAGGAATAAACAAAGCATTTTGAGACAAGGAGACAGCGTGATGCAAATTCTGTAGACTCAAGCAATTAATAAACAGAAAATACATTCTAAAATACAACGCATATTGATATATTTAGACAAAGAACTACATTTAGTTAATCATCAACTAGTCCCTCCTAAATTGGAAGCAAGGAAGATATAACACCAAGTGAAATGCTAGTAGATGCTCACTGGTGGTTTTGATGTGTTAAGATACTGAGATACTGAGCAGATTCATTGGATTGAAACTACATTCCTTAGAAAAACGTCCAATATTGGGTTTCAAACATTGCAAATGTTTGAAATTTCTCAAGAGATTTGTCCTTCATGCTGTAAGGTAGTAGTCCTACACATTTCTTACCAAAGCATACCCATTTGAAGTATACAGTACAGAAGACAGTAGAACTAAACTCATTCCATGACATTATATTACACAATCAAAATTCATTGTCAAAGGTATTGACATAATTCTACACATAAGGTCTTTAATCAGAGTGGTTCATTATTTTTGAGTGGAATAAATCAAAGATGCCACGGACGTTCATGAGAGATAATGAAGAGGTTATTGCTGAAAAACTTCGTCTTTCATACACTCAACATAAACAAAGGCTTTCTCACCAGCATCTGCTCGAAGAGTTCCAGGACGTACTCATCAGAATGGTCTTGCAGCATGGCACTCTGAGCACTGAATTCATAGCTGGCAGCTGAAGAGTGACGGTGACCTGGCAGGTGCCCAGACTTCTCCTTGTCCTTTTTCGCCCTCATACTGGTGAAACGCTCCAACTGGATTTGCAGGCAACATGACACAGGTTAGAGGAAAGAGTTTGGACAGAAAAGCTGCAAAGCATAACCATCACTGTAAAGCCACAAAATGAGGCAGCAATCCCTAATCAACTCACTCACTCGGCCTACTGTCTTAATGCCCATGATAAATAATAATAATTAAATACTCATAGGTTGTTTCTAGTTTTGAGATATTATATTTTCTCCAACAGTAGAAACCTTTAACAATGTGAGAAGATGATTAGGGATTAGAGGTTTTAAAGGTTTCTGCCAACAAACATTGCCACATAAAGTCAACAAGCAGTTAAAACTTGGAAGTACAGAACATAAGACTGAATGGGGGAATATCCTTCCCTCTGGTTTTAGTGACTTTGTGTGTAAATTGCCAATACTTGCACTTGAGTGTTTATATCATTTATTGCCAAATGAAAAACACTGAAGAACATCAGCTTTAGGGTACATGTAATGTTGGCACATATTGAAATAGTGACTTCCTTACATTATGATTCATGAATAATAATTTGTTAATAGGTATGATTTTGGCATCCTCCTGTCATTGCAGGCACATGAAGGTATCACTAGTTTACATGCCAAGCATTTCATGTTGTCAGTGTGCATCTTCAAAGCATGCACATCCAACGTGAGTATAGCACAGGACAAAACACAGATACTTAACAACACGTGTGTTATGGTGGATTAGGTTTTTGTGACAGACGGTGACATGACATTAAATGGATAACGGTGAGGTGAGTTGGTTTTATCAAAGACCACAATCACAGATGGATGAGTCAAGCATACAGGTGACAGTCGCAAGCAGTAACAAACCTACCTCGTCAGGAATCAGCCGTTTGAATGTCTATAGAGATGAAAAGAAGAAAATTGGCACGGAAGGGTAAAAAAAGGGTAAGAAAAACCAAACAGACGGCAGGAAAAAGCAGTGACGAGAAGAGGGGCAGATGGAGGGAGAGAAAAAGAAAGAATCCATTAGAAAGATATCAATTATGTCAGGACCGAATACAGAAAATTCAGAGGAGACTCACAGCAGGACAGAGGGAAACACACTCTAAACAAATCACTGTTATAATTCAAGTCAAATCATTCATACACATCGATTAAGGACTAATACATCTAAATCTGAGTAAAGACACTCTAAATTGAGGTGCGCAAGACATCTGGAAGGCAGTAATTACAGGTGTGACCTATTAGTAACAACTAAACAGTCATCAATGGTAAAAAGAGGAGCAGATTTTTAGAGAAGAGTGGCACCATTATATCTGATATACACTTGTATGTCTTGGCCACTAGGTGTCAGGCTACACATAATAATGTTCCCATAGGATACCCACTGTCAGCAGTACCACTTTCAAACTGAACACATGCCCTGGTATGGTCAATGAAGTACATATAATATCAAAATGTTGATTTGATGATTTATATGTCAAAGGAGAAGAGACGCAAATTCACTCAAAGTGAATTTTATCAGTTAAAGTAGGGTGATAAACATTTTGCTCTATTCAAATTTTAATCTGGCAAGCTGTTTTCCATGTATTTGACAAAGGACTGCAAAAGGTACAATGAACCTCCAAGTGGTATACAATGTCTACAAGGACACAGGAAGGATTCCTCTGGAAAAACACCCTACCCACTGCTCTGACATCAAATAGGATGTAACCTTAAAAGGGTCACATGGTCAAACACAGATCAAGGTTTTCTTTAAGTCTTCTCATTTAGGGGCACACACACACATACCAGTGCAATGCAGTGGTATTCACAGATATTTTGCTTCTCTTGTTATTGTTATTAGATAAAGCCCAGGTAGCAAGGTGCACCAGCCTCTCTAGGTTTGGCTCAGCTTGCAGATAAAATCTACACTTCATGTTTCACAAGCCTTGTGGTATTCAGCAATCTGCAAAATACTAAGTTTAATCATTTTAGCAATTAAGGTACTTAAAAAAATGCAGGAAAAACATGCCCATAAACCGATTGTGGCACATAAAGATTTGTACAGATTTCTTTCATTAGCTATCTTTTTGAATTTTTCACAATGTAAGTGAAAAAGTAAAAACAGGTTCTTCCTGTATTGCTGCTTTTTCATCTCATGTTATCAGATGCTGTGTTACGAACAGCTACAGTTTGACTAGATGATATCAATATAATTTGAATAAAATTTGAATAAAGAAAAATAAACAGTTGAAACCATACAAATAGTAACTGCAGGTTTAAAAGATAAATTAAGACACCTTGCTTTTGTAAGACCAAATCAAAAGCATTACGCCAAATTAATCCACACATATTAAATCATGCTGTATTGTGACCAACATTGTGATATCTTTTCAACAGTTAATGTGACACCATCTGCCCAGCAATATACTTAGTGACTATGGTATCTACCTTCTATATCTTCCATTCTGTACTCTTTAATTCTAGTGAAAGCTCCACTTATTTATGGCTGTGATTGTGAACCTGACATTTCTCTTGGTCATCTAGATTTTGCTCATTGTCTCTCAGCTCTAAATTAAAATGGTTGCTGGTTTTGCACTTTAATGTCGGATATAATTTATGTATCTTGATATGCTGGAGACCAAAATAACAGAAAATTCTATCACAACCATAGTGTTACAATCCCTTTGTCTGTACATGTACTACTACTACTGGCTACTAGGTGTCAGGCTACACCCACCAATGCCACCCTAAGAAACCCAGTGTCAACAGAAATGCTTACAACAATCTTCACACATGCCAGAAAAAGTTCCATAGACAACACAAAACAACAAAAAGTCTAGTTACTAGTATAAGTGGAACTCACATTAGAATCCTAGAGGATCACATCAAGAAAAATACCAAGCAGGAGCTCAGACTGTCTGACAGGACACTGTAAAGACTCACAGTTTTGTGGCAGTAACTGAAATGTTAAATGCATGAAAAACTCAAACAATTAAAGTGTGAAGATATGTCATTTTAAAGACACTGACAAGAACAAGTTCCGGTTTCACTTCGGCTCTCTATACTTATCTAATTGTCCCTTTTTTTTAGTATTTTCTAAGCTATTGAAGAAGCAGTGCCATGTTCTTGTCAGCATCTTTAAAATGACATATCGTTGCACTTTCTTTGAGTTTTTCATGTATTCTCCTGCCTCTAGGATTCTAATGTGAGTTCCATTTATACTAGTAACTAGACTTTTTGATGTTTTGTGTTCTCTATGGAACTTTTTATGGCACGTGAAGATTGTTGTAAGCATTTCTGTTGACATTGGGTTTCTTAGGGTGGCATTGGTGGTAGCCCGACACCTAGTAGCCAGTAGTAGTAGTACATGTGCATTCACGCCAGCACAGTCAACAAGAGACAAAGGGATTGTAACACTATGCATTGCGATAGAATTTTCTGTCTAATTCAGGAGTAAGACAATATTACTATTTTGGTTAAACACCGTTGGTTCTTCAATACTTTTGTTTTTAATAGTCTTTAACAAACACCATTTCTCTCAAGCCCTAGACCATCAGCTTAAATGTCACAGCTCTACAGAAGAGGTGAGTCCTCAGGTGAGTTGAGGGGCCACAATGAGTTAAGATATGTCTGCAATAACAAGACAGTAATAGTTTTTTTTCGACAGCTGTAACTACACCAAAAAAGTTGGAAAAATAACTTTATGAGATAGTGTTGGTGATTACTATGAATATACACTCACCAGCCACTTTATTAGGTACACCTGTTCATTCTAATGCAATCCAATACAACAGCTCTGGCATAAATTCTACATTTATGAAGCTTATACATTTTCAGTTTTTGTTGACATTGTCAGAAAGGTGATAATTCTACGTTATGTTTATTATTGAGGTCGTAGTGGGTGGTGGTGTACTGGAGTGCATTATATTAAAAAGTGTTCCTAATATTTTGCCCTCCTCATGTATGTTAATGGAGTGGACAAAATATTAGGAACACCATTCAATATAATGCAACCACACTACAATGACAAGTGTCCACACTGCCAAATGTTCATGAAAGCTGTAGTTTTTTGTACGCTCACAAAGTAATTGTTCTCTAATTGTTCTGTACTTTGTTAAAATCACCAAGGTTTTAACTTCTAAAGGCAAGTGCTGTAGTTGATGCCAATTTGTCTATATTGAGAGTAAACCACAGGTACACGCTTTGTCCGTTCAGAAAGACAGATAAATGAAATGGTCAATGAGAGATTGCATTTACAGAAGCTAGTGGAACAGTAGTTAGCCCAGACGTGACATCAGGGCTTCAACTATCTAGTGGAAGCAGGTACTCAATGCTTGCCTTATAACTGATGCACACACTTTCAATGTGTTGGTCTTTAGGACCTGAGAGTATGCCAATCAATTATTCCTTCAGCAGGCTTTTGTTCCAAAAATTGTGTTTTTTTTCTTTTCTTTCACAATCACAAGGCCAACTGCTTTCAAATAATATTTAATTAGGATTTAAACCAAAACCCACATGTACGATGTAAACAGTTGGCACTGCAAAATAAAACAGCTACTGAAAGACATTTGGAAATATTTTTAGAAACCTTTACTGTAAAGATTTTATATCAACCTTGGTGAAGTTATTAAGACTTTCTGTGTCCTTATAAAAGGGACATCTGTACAACCACAGCGATGGTGGTATGTCACTTTAGTATCTCTGATCATGAGGAGAGCAGTCAAGAGAAGGATGCTTCCGCTTACACAGCTGCCTTTAAAGAACAGACCCTCAACCCATGTACACAAGGGCAGAAAACACACACGCATACACACAAATGTGGTGCCCACAGAACGGAAATACACAGCTGACAAGCACCGTGGATTCTGGGTAATCACACGGGAAACCAAATACAAGTGTCTCAGTAAGAAAGTGATGAGTTAGACGGGGGAGGAAATGGACAAAAAACATTCTTGAATGTAACAAACTGTTAAGTTCTGTTTTTCAAACCACGAGTAGTTAAGAATATTTCAGTATGCACTCATAGACAAACTCAAGTACAGTGTTGGAGCCATGACTGTCAATTCGGCCTATAAGTACTGCCTCTCTGTCTGAATGGAACCATAAAAGTAATTCAGAAACAACTGTAGAACTACTCTGAGTACCAAGTACTCTGTTAAGTGAATGCAATGCCACATAATGATCCATTTACTTATTAGTTTTCAATTCAATAACACAATATTATTAGGATTTTTTTTTTAATAAACACAAAGTATATCAGAATATGGCAATAAATGCAAAAGTATGAAATAATCTAATAATTCAGTGCAATGAACAGAAGTCTTCCATTGTTAAACATTACAAACAGACAAAACAAAAGCTGCATTGACTTATTTTTACATGTTGTTGATGGTATCTGAATGGCCAAATATTCAGACAGAATAGACCATTTTGTTACCACTAGTTTATGAAGTCTGTCATTGCTCAACTTCTTCTCCACTGATACAGATTTCTGCCAATATCTGCTGATACAGAGTAAAGGTCAAGTTAACAATACTTTATTTTCCAAAATTTCATATCTGTGTACCTCACTGCATGTAACTTTAGAGAATCATTTTTATGTAAGGTAACATGAGGCCAAGGATTGCTGAGGCAATAAAAACCCACCTCGACAGAATGAATGTGACTGATAGCAGAAACACTGAATTTTTATAATTCAAAGAAAAAGTTTTTTATGTGGATCGTCACATCACGGCCCAATGCCATGCCAGCGTAATAGATATTGGATTGGAGGGTTTAGATTTGTTCCTAGGGAGATACTATTTAGTAGACACAGTAACTATGCTGTTGTAAACATTGCTGTTCTTACTCCAAATAATATTTTGTTACATAAATAATTTATAATCATTTTCAAAATTCATTTATCTATTTTTGCACAGTGATAAAAAAGTACCCATAAGAGTATCAATAAGATTAGCAATATTGATATAATCCTAATGATACCCACCCTAAATAAATAGGTGCTTAATCAAACAGTGTTTAGACAGAAAATTAATCAACATTTCTTCGATAATGGATCAAATCCATTCCGTTGTTCCAGCTTCTCATATTTGACAATTAGCAGTTTTTGATTATGTTTTGTTTGTTTGTTTTTTGACTGTTTACTGAATACCTTTGGTTCCAGGACTGTTCTAGCAATTTGAAGACATTTCCTTGGACTGTGACGGGCATTTCTCACTATTTTGTGACATTTTATAGACCAAATGATCAAATCAAAATTTCAGAAAAATAAACACATTAATCAATGATGAGAGCTACCTCCACTAGAGCTCCAAAGGTTTTTCTCTAATTCTGACCAATCAGTAAACTCACAAAACTCCTTAATTATAATTCAGAGGGCTCCCCAAGCACAGGCTGTCAGCTAAATGACCTGATTCATCTAATCAACCCATTGTGGCTGATTAGATGAAGTGGTGCATATGACAGGCCCCCCTCTTACTATAGCCTACATGAACATCAAGCCACCAACACCTCACCAAGGTAAACCACTTTTACAAAGTGCCCATGTTTTAATATGGACATGTACCAAAGAACAAGACAAAGGGGGATATTTACTATGGATTTGCTGCCCTTTTTTAGGTGCTAAACAGCCAATTTTTACTAAAGGACCGCACTGAGATTTTGCGCCTGTGAAATGAAAGAAAAGCAGCATTGCTGAAAATAGCATGTTTGGTCTAATGCAATATGTATTTTAAGGGATTCCTGTTTAGAGGCACAAAATGTGAGGAGGGAATGGAAATTCATACAAATAGCCGTTGCAAATGATTTATCACTGCAGACTGACCACTGTGGCAGAGGAAACTGCGGATGTCTGGGGAGAGCAGGTGTAAAATCTGCGTAACTGTTTTATCAGACACACACAAAGGATGAGAGAGACTAGCCGGGTCAAAACAATGAGTGAGAGAGAAGACAATGGACAGTTCAGCAACACAAGAGCAGCAATGCAATTACAGTGTTATTTTTCACACAACTTTAGCTTTCTGTTTCCCGCAGGTCCCTCCTGCCTATTTTCTCTGACTTAATGGCTCACAGCAGGTCCAGTCCAGTGGGTATGATTGAAGCAGCCAATAATAGCCTACTTATCAAGGAGGCTGTGATATTTTCTGTTATAAAAGGTTACTTTTAGTCAAAAAGTAACATTGATAATAGCTGGCAACATTAGCTGTCTTGAGCCACAATAGTAGCATAAACTGTAACATGAATAGTTGCACTATATGAGAACTCCAGATGGCTACATGGCGCTGGCTATCTCCTAGTGACTTTATCAATCAGGACAGACAGAAAAAGACTCTGTAAACTGAATTGAGCTCTCAATTTGTGTTTATTGATGAAGTATTATCTGTTTACGAGAAGGGTAGCAACAAGAAATGCCTGAAAAGTGTGCAGATTCTACTTCATTCAGTCTGTCCCTACCTGACAGGTAGTTAATGCTAGCTAGCCAGCTGTCTTCAGACATCACGCTCACATCTTGACATCTTGTCAAGAAACACAAACAGCAGATGTTTTAATTGGGGTTCAACTGAAAAAAGTGAACCTAGAAATGTAACGCGTACGAGTCTCTAGAAAGATGTACTCAAAAATTCAAACTGCAAATGTAATTTTACAGTTGCAAGTGAGGGGATATTTACAAACGTGAGAGAGATTGGTGCACTGATTGCTGCTTCACAATTTTCTATGCAGGAGGACAAACTCACTGCAGTGCCCCTATGCAAACCTCTTTACAATGCACACACAAACAAACACACGCACACACACACACTCAGAAAAGTGTTACAAAGGGAGCATAATTACATAGCTATGAAGGCAGCAGCAAAAATAAAGGAGGATAGGGAATGGGCTCTGTCTCTCTGTCTGTATCCAAGATCAGAAAGCTGACGAGAACACAAACCAGCAGATGCATCTGCAGGGTCCAAAATTAACACCTGCCAAGCACCAAATACGGGTAGATTTTCCGTTTGGCGAGTAAATCTCAGATCCACCACACTGACGGGCAAATGTTTGTACCAAAATGGTCATGTAATAAAATATCTGGCATGATGGCTGAGAGGAAATTACTCATGTTTGTCCCTATACAGTGTAGACATGAGTACCATACATGCATCTAAATCTGCCGATTGAACATTCAATGACAATAATACGAATCTTATCGTTGTTATTCCGTCATGTGGATTTCCGATGTTTGATCCGTCACTCAGAACTATTCGCTAAAGTTGAGCGATACTCTATGTTCAGATATTCCACGCTGGTCTGTGTAATCTGGATCAGCAGATGTTGCTCATTTTGGCATTTATGAAATCTTTTTTTTAATACCAAAAACAAAATCTGTTCTTACAACAATCTGTACCATATTGATAAATATAAAAGTTTGGACTGTACTAACGTGCTTTGATAATTCATGTTTATTGGATTATTTTATGAATTTTTTCTCTGGCCTCTTCTTTAAGTTTGTATTCAACATAATACCTTATTAAAGGTAGAGTCAGTCATTCTGAAGAAAGATTGTTGATATTTGAACAAACACCCAAACAAATACACGCCTCCCTTTGTGCTCCTTCAGAAGCTCCAGAAGACGTGCATTGCCAAGATAACGACCAAAAGAGAAAAATGAGGGAATCCAGAGCGATGAGTCAGCTGTAGAGTCACTTATGTTCCACTCACACTTTATCATGAGCGGGAAAAAAATTTCGTCTCATGTGAGCACAACAGCCCATCCACACTCTCCTCCTCTCTGCGGCCTCCACACTTCTCTCTCGACCTGCATTCAGAGTCTCTGTCCACAGAAGCAGCCGTCTGTCAGCAGCAGCTCCTGGGGAGCTGAGAGGACAGCGGCCAGACAAACTGCCTTCACCAGGCTGACTGACAGCAGAAACTTACTGAATCAAAATAATTTGCATGTCTGCTCCACAGGAAGAAATCAACAGTGTTTGTATTTACTGATTCACTGATACGGTTAATAAGTTCAGAACACATATACATCGGGATATTTGTGTGAGTTAAACAGCTGCCTGCTTAGATTACACTTCACTATGTATGACAGAAACAGACTGGGAGCGTGAACAAACACGGGGGTCTCCATGAGACTGTCTCAGATTCAGTGTGGACTGATACATTTAATAAAATGGAAGCGTATCTGCTCCGTGAGAGAGCACTTTCTGTGTGAAACAGCCATGGTCTCTCTCTCCAGTTTGCCAGCCCTCTTCCACCATTCAACAGGTTCTAGAGACAGGAGACTGTCATGTCCTCACACAGACAGCTGCTATGATGACTTCCCCGTCCTGGCTGGAATAGTGTTGTGTGACTGCGATTTTTTTTTTTCAGCGCACACACAGAACAGACAGCTGGCAGACTGAATTTGATAAAAAGTGTATTGAACAATCTTTCTCCACAATTACTGACTACCTTTAACTCAATGAAATGTACTGAAACTAATGTATATTTGACACAAAAAAAGCTATTTATTAATTTGGCTGGTAAAAAATATGGCTTGGCCGGTGGATTTCTTCATATACCAGTCCCCTTGGCAGGTGAGTCAAAAAGTTAATTTTGGACATTGTGCATTTGGCTTTTAACAGCGATATAATGAGCCAATCAAATACTGTTGCTGGTGTGTGCATAGCTACCCTTATCTGTACATAAATATTTAAGTAGCATGTCCTGTAAGTGAGAGGCATTATGTAAATCAGAGCAAGAATGAAAAGTAAAGCATAAATGTAGACTGGCAGAATGCAGAGTGGGGACTTTTACAGGCAAATGAGTGAAGCATCCACATTTCTGTCAGATGATCATTCAAAATAGAGACACACTAGGTTAATGGCAGGGCTGCACAATATAGAACAATCAGATTTTTCTGACAAATATTGTAAATGTGATAAGGATGTGACATGCCTTAGCATTTGCCTTGGGTTACATTTATAAATTAAGTGAAATACCAAATACCAATACCACTGTTTCCAAAGAGATTTTTAAATATTCATCATCACAAAATTAAACTATTCATTTTACATATTACTGAAAAATGCAAGAAAGGTTTGTTTTTAGTTGTAAATATATCCAGCAGACAACAGCTTTCCATTAATCATATAGGCCTATACAGCAATGGCATGAACAAACATGATGCCAATCAATAATAGAGTTGGGGGCATTCACTTTTTTTTTTTTTTAAACAAACTGGGATTATTGCCACTGGATGGTACACTATCCCCGAAGTAATGAAGCACTGGCAGAAGGACTTAGCAATCAACAGTGTTAAAATTAATCGAGTGAATGAATAATGAATATTTGTTTTGTCAACATGATTCACTTATCAGTAATCGCCAGGCAAGAATTTTTGTCAAGCCCTGTCTATTAGTGTACCAGATTTGGATGATTGTGAGTGTGTCTCAGACTTGCCTGTGGGTTCACTTGTTCTTAATTAAGTATCTTCACACAAACATTCATTGTCCAGTACTAAAAGAAATTACATCCTAGCCAGGGATCAGCTAGGGACCTTTGTGGTGTGTCATGCCACTCTCTCTCTCTCTTCACACACTTGTATATGTAGGCTCTCACCATTCGTAAAACCTTTTGTGCTGCATATTAATTGTATAGAGCATAAAGTAATACCACAGAAACAAATGAGAAAACAAGAAAACAAATGGCCTGTCTGCTAAGATGGATGTGGAGTTACTGCACTCATATTTATGTTTGTGTTCTGTTATCTGTAACGACTAACCTGTGGCATTAGGGCTGTAATATTTCTGGATATTAATACTATGTGGACAGGTCTGGGAGAGAGAGTTGGTTGGGGAAGGGGAATATCAGTGAGTGAGAAGGGTGTGTTGGTGACAAAAAGATGATTGTGGTGATACAGTACAGTGTGTGTGTGTGTGTGTGTGTGTGTGTGTGTGTGTGTGTGTGTCATCTTGTTGACCACGCCAAGTTAATGTTGCTTACCACGTTTCCATGGCTACATGCTAAGTGTACTGATATTACAGAGGGGGAAGCAGAGCTTGAACAGACACACCCAGACACAACTGAAAAAGTTTTCTATTCATTCAGCCTAGGCAGGAAATTACCAACAACCCTGACGTATGACACACAAAAAAATGTTTGATTAACAGTGTTCAAAGATAAAAACTCTCCTCACATTTCTTAGAGCTAACTTTGCTAAGTTGAAAAGCTCTTCAAGCTCAAAGGTTGTGACTTCCTGAATAGAAATAAGATTTTTTGATGCATCACAATTGCTCATTTGAGCTAAGAGGGCAGTGTATGGTAATGTGGGTCACTGTTTCAGAGGAACCCTGCGTGTTGGCACATGCCAGGTTACATAAAACCCTTAATGATCCAAGCAACCTGTGACAAAAAGAAACACAACCACAGACAAGAATAGCAAGAGAGAGAAAAAGAAATAGATGCAAAAATAGAGTCCCAAGACAGCAAACACATTATTTTTACCAAGGATGTGAGGACAGACGATCAGAGATCAGAGTCTTCACTCACTCCCACATGTAAAATTGGGACTTCTTCCAATCCTTTCACATCGGATCTCTAAGCTGCACTATTTATTCCAACTACACGCCTCACTGACCAACTGACTCAAGGTGCATTTGAGTACACTGACTGACTGTGTGAGAGACATTATGATTCTATGTCTGTCCAAGTGGGGCACGTTTGCTGCATGACTGCTCCTTGTCCTTGCTTTACTGTTATTAATGGAGAAACAAAAGCTAACCACCCCCCACCCACCTCCATTTAAAACAAGGGAGGCCACTGTTGTCTTGTCTGTCCCTTTATACGCCTCCCCATCGTCTTCTGATTCTGACAGAACAAACTTTAATATTCAAACATCAATAAAATGTCAAATGAATAACATTCAGTGAATTAATGCAAGTCCCAAACTGGCTGTTGTGTCCTTCGTAAAAATGACAGTTTTGTTTTTATAACAGCAGACTGAACTAAAAACACCATCTCTTAGTTCCACAAACTAATTCTCTGTTACTAAGAAAGCAGTCCTCTACAAGTACACTATACTCTTTTTCCACTGGCTCTATATAGCATGCTGTAGCCATGGTGTGGTGTTGCATGACCCAATTATATGTATTTCCACTGTGCCCTATAAAAGGACTTCAGGGGCCTTGAAAATGGTTATAATTTATTAATTAATTGATGTTCAGTAATTCAGTAATTAACATTCAGTAATTAAAAAGCAACTTGACTCACTAACAAAGAGATCAGATTGTGAAGCCACCTGCAAGCAAACAATGTTGGCAAAGCTCAAACCTCCAAAACGTCCAGCCAGTTATGCAACACCTTTCACAATGCCATTCATGTCCTATGAAAATCCACTTGCATTTTACACACACACACACATCACTGGCTCACAGTATTTTGGAGTATAGAGTATGTGTGTCACTCGCCTATTTTGCCTACCACACCCCAAACATGCTGCCCTCTTCCCTTAACTCAACCAACCACAAAGCAACACATTTCTAGAAAACTCACGGTGTGTATGGCAATACAAAGTCTTGCTTAGACTCTATGAGCTATCTCACTGCATTGTATGCAAGTGATTTTTCTGTCATGTAGCAAGCCTCCAACCTGAAAAACTACTTCCAAAAAACATCAACATATCACTGGGAGTTCTACAGCATATCTCACTTGAGGCATTGTTGCAGACATTTACATTGTGTTGTTCCATATGGAGCATCACAAAACATGCTGTAAGTCGTCTAGAAAAATAAAATGTATATTAGGTTTCATTGCTCTGCTTATCACCCATTTTATTATTAAACAGACTGTTTTTAATTAGTTGTTTTCTTAACAACCAGTACCATGACAACAGACAGGATGTGGATTCATTTTCTGTGCACTACATGGTGACAGGTTCTGAACCTGTCAAGTAGGGCTGCAACTAACGATTATTTTCTAAAAAGTGTAATACCTTACTTCACTCCACCATTAGTGATACACACAACTTATGGTGACTAGATGCTTCCTGCAGCAGTGCTAGCTGCAGTCTTGTACCTTATATTGTATGTTTATTACATTATTGTATGTTATTGTACGTTATTGTACGTTCCTCTGCAGATGATCCAGAACGTGGTGGCATGACTGGTCTTCAACCAGCCCAAAACAGCACGTCACCCCGCTGTTCTTATACCTCCACTGGCTCCCAGTTGCTGCCCACATCAAATTCAAAACCCTGACACTCACTTACAAAACAGCAACTAAAACAGCTCCTGCCTACCTGAACTACCTCACTCAGATCTATTCTCCCTCCCTTTCACTACGCTCTGCCAATGAAAAGCGCCTGGTACAACCACCACAACAGGGCCTTAAGTCGCTAGCTAGACTCTTTACCAAACTCTGTTTGATCTGCAGAGTCCCTCTCAATCTTTAAGAAAAGACTAAAGATCACAGTATGACAGGATATATTGTGATATACAGATACAATTGTCCAATAATATAATAAATCCTGATAACTTTTAGGTAATAGCACTCACCCTAGAATGAGTGCTTGTGGGAGAGCAAAAACATGCATGCACAAACATAACACACAAAGATGAAAACGTCACGCACCAACAACCACACACAGCTGTGAGTAGGAAACAATGGGGAGAGGACAGATTAAACAACACAAGACTACGACTAAGCCTATAATTTGGAGAGGAGTGGGATTTGAAGAATGGGTTTCACAGAAACAGATACTTAAAGGAAGTAAATCTGAGTCACCAACACTCATAGAACACAATTCAATTATGCCCTTGTTAGGCGAGAGAGGGAAGATAGGAGGAGGGTATATGTTCATATGGGTCAGGAAAAAACAAAAGAAGCACTCAAATGTTACGGTCAACTCCCAACTGTCACCTACATCTCCCTGCAATATCAACATCGACCTTTCATTTTACAAGCAACTCCCTAAAGCTTTGTCAATATTTCCAGTTGCAGATGCCTTTCTTGCACATGCACGGTTGTTTGTAGGGTGTACAGTCCATATGGTCAAATATTTTGGAGCTCTAGCTGCCACGCAGATGCAACAACCATGCCTTTACACAGAGCCACCCCATCATCACCAACAACAAAGAAACTTGAAATAGGCTGTGTTATCTGTGCCATTCACAAGTGGCATCAAGCCAGGAGGCAACACTGCCAAACCTCAGAAACCATTTACTAAATAACTCTGCATTTCATATTTATAAATCATATTCTATTGGCCATTTTTAGATTCAAAGATAATCATGACAGTCAAAAGCACTTTACAGGCATTGTCCTGCCATAACTGCAGCACCAGAGGGCAAAATGTATACATCTCCTGAAATGTCATCACAAATTACAAAATGTTTAAGTTATCAAGATTATTAGACTGACACTTACTCTTAAAGTCACCTTTTGATTTGTGGGATATGCACAGCCATTTTTATGTTTCCTGCTAGTACAATTTCTGCTAGTTCACTGCCAGTGTGGTCACCTAGCCCAATGCTGCAACGCCTCGAAAAAAGCTTTACCTTTGCAGGCTGATTTGTTTCATGACTGCACGCTTCATGAATCTCAGTCTATTTTGCCCTTCTAACAGTCATTTCAATACAGATAAAAAGAAACTCTGGTGGTGTTGTGTAAGGCCTTCAGAGTAATTTGAATAACGACTGTATCCTGACGCCTAGAGTCTTAGAAGTGAGGCATATTTTAACTCCTCCACCTACCCACATTGTCTACACACAGGCAGAGTCTAGCATCCATCAGCACAGTATGTAGCCACATCCCTCTCACACTGTTCAAAGTTCAGACACTGTATACAAACCTCAAACTTTCACCTCCATTTTACCTCCAATTCACTCTACCTCCCCCTCAGATACTCAGTCCACCGTACCAGAGACAGACACACACACACACACCTTCACTATCTCCTCAAGCAGAAGTTAAGCCCCCTGAATCCCAGGCTTGTGATTCATGGCTAATTAGGGTTAATACAAGCCAATATTCAAATAACAACCAGGCGTGTGGACTGTCAAACAAAGACTGGGTAAAAGAGTGGGTTCAAAACAAAATAACTACCTGGACCTACATTACAAAGCCTCATTTCCATTTTCCATGTGCTTTCTACAGCAATAATTCCATCAGCAGAAATCTGTGACTTTGCCTGAACAGTGTTTTCGTGGATACTCAAATATCCAAACAGGACACTTACAGACTCAAAATGGACACCACGAATAACCAAATGTTATTCTCATTCATTGGAGTTTTCTACTCATTTTGAATTTAATTTGGACATTTCCCATAGCTTTGTTGTCAGTATATTCTCAAGATGTACATAAGTGAACTATTGTTTGGGTTGAAACTTTGACATACAGTACATCATCACTGCAGGTGACAGTTTCATGTACCAAAAATTAACAGGGGGCAAGGGCAAAAATGCCCCAAGAAATCTCAGAATGCCCCTAAAAACCGTGATCAAGGGGCAAAAACTGTTCGAAAAAAAAGCTAAAGAGTTAAAAAAAAAAAAAAACTTTATATTTCCGGTTGAGGCCAATATCCTAATCTTACATTAAGCCATCATTTCATTTTCAGTTATTCATTTAATTTCCATTTCCGTCTCCAACACACACTCACACAAACGGTGCTGTTGTTCACACTACACTGCTGTTACGATACCTGGCCGAGGCCAAGCAAGCAGTGAAGGTGGCTGCTGCGATGGACCGGTACCTCATTAAAAAAGCTCCAACTGTTACCGAAGAAAGCAACCCAAATCCTGGGCCGTCACCAACATCATCCCCAGCAAATAAGGTGTCAAAGAAAGTTGCCACTTCCACAACTGAAAAATGGAAAATAGACTTGGTGTTGAAGAGGTGAATAAGACGACTCTCCTCTGCTGTAAAGCATGCAGGGCTCACCCACCCAAACTTAGCCTTGGACAGCTAAAAGCTAATCACAACTTCGTTAAAGGAAGCGAACAGGTTAAAAAGTATTCAGCTCATCATCACCAAACAAGCAAGCATCATCGATTTGTTTGTGGTAAGTAACATTAATGCTAGAGACTTTAAAATGTCTGTGGTCTGGCACGTTAGCAACCATTAGTGTTAGCAAGTTGGCTAGATAACATTAATGTTACAGCCTACATGTGGGTCTTGCCGACTGGTGGGGTGATCAGTGCCATTGACTAACGTTACTGAGCTCAATGCACTAATGAAGTAAGCTTTTTAGTTCCACATCTAAAACATATTTTTTCAGTCTACTAACCAATGATGCAGTGCTGAATTGTCGAGTCTATAATGTTATTTCATCCACGCTCAAAACATCAGCAGGGCTAAATTTGGGGATGAAATAAAACATGCTAAAAAATTCAACTGAGGTTATTTCCAGAACTGCATCAATAAATAAGGAATATTACTCTCATTTTGGCTCTTCTGACAATACTTGTAGCTACTAGTCTGTAATTTTGTGAAACACCTGAGGCTGTGGCACGCAACGTACCAGGCACACAGTGATGAAATCATCGAAGTTAGACTGGTTTTGACTTGTAGGAGATCTGAATATGACATTACCCCTCCAACCAGAACTTTTGGTAAATCTAATTAGATTACGCCCTTTAAATATTGTCATGATCTCATGATCTTATACTGTCATCTAGTGGTTTATATTGAAGGCTTTTCCTAAATAAAATCTTAGTTGTTGAAAGGGAATAGACCCGCATTGTTTTGCTTTTCATGTGCTTATTATTGTAGTTAGAAAGTGCAGACAATTATTACAAATGAGACAGTGTTTACTGAGGTGGTTGTGGTTGCACAAGTTGGTGTTTACTGTATGCATTTTAATCTGGGCTCATTTTACATTAAAAACTGCAACTTAATGCACTAATTACTATTTTTTAAAAGTGTCCCCAAAATTTTGTAAATGCCCCAATTTCCTTCACTGCCCCCATCCATACCTGTTACCTAATGCTGATCCACAGAAAATCCTGTAAAAATGTCAAGTTAATATATCCACTCCAATTTTGGCAGTAGACTAGTCACAACGTGTTATGGAGGAATGTGCACTAAAATATTAAAATAATATATACATGAAAAAACTGTACAAAGCCGCAAAGTTCTTAAGTTAAAAAGAGAAACTGAAACATCACTAAGTTGTATTTGGGATTTATCCATATTAAATAGTAGACAATACTGCCTGTGATTTCAGGATATGCTTAGTTTCCTATACTCCTCGCCAAGACACTGCAGGGTGTGCATGCATGTCCAGCAACTAAATTGCTTCCACAGCCTTGAATGTCTTAACGTCTTGCTCCGTTCAGAGTAACAGGTATAGACTGCTGTCCTCCACACACTTGGTTGTGAGAGTGGCAGGTAGGCCCGTGCTGTTTACAGTCGTGGTGTTGAGATACACAGAGCAGTCTGAGATTAGTTGCAATCTGTCAGGGGGAGACTGGGGAGAGTCACAGAGGAGCGCTGAGCTATAATCCTAACTAAACCCCCCCATACACAACATAGGTAACACACACAGTCAAGAGCATTCATATCTGTGAGGATCAGTCTACAGGTCTGTCTATCCAGCTGACTGCTTACGAGAGAACTGTTGTTATAAAGACAGAGTGCAAATAAATATACACACACCACTATTCACATGTGGTAAAGGTGAGACGGTAATCAATGTAACAGCATGCCTTTTTAAAGGTTTAACGTGTAAGAATTGCCCACTCTCCCTCCACCCCCCACCCCCCCAAAGCCACCGCACCACCATAATCACTCACTGAATATAGTGTAAAGTTTACTGTTTACAGTGAATCTGTGCTATGGCACTGTCAAGATATCAAATTGCTACGGAGACATTAGAGCCAGTGGTTAATTACAAACAAGCTGCACAGATCAGAAAGTGGTTGCACCACAGAGATAAGTTACAACATGACTCTAAGTAACAACTAAATAGTTACACACATGCCCTTAGGTGAGGCGTAAATCATTAAATGTCACAGGACTCACTCATGGTAAAACAGAAGTTTTTCTGCCACACAGCATCATTTTTTAATTAATTGCATGTCATTTTACAACAATAATCCAGCAGAGACCTAATTTATTGATATGATATTTCAATATCAATCCAGCTTACTACGATGTGCTACAATGCCAAGGCTAGCTGGTTAGCATGCTAACTTCAGTAGATATCTCTGCAACACAATACACATATATATATATATATATATAGATATATATATATATAGTTCTTTCACATAACGTCAAGACTGTTGTGAAAAAGAACACCACCACCACCACAGTTTCTGTTTAATCTGATAACGTTTGAGGTAACCAACTGAGATTTCTGATTTCCACTACCCTATTACAATGGAAGTAAATGGAATTTAATTTGCTCGAAGTATTGAAAAATTACATTTGAAAAAGCAACAGCAGAAACAATGTCCTGATTACTCAGTATAATACAGTTAGTCTGTTAGCCCTCTCCAGTCTCTGTAATGTTTCAAACCTGTCCATTAGGCTCTAACAATAAAACCCTGCTCTATGGTTTAACATCATCCAGGCCTCCAAAATTCCTGAGAGGGTGTATTTGTGTGTAAACATATTTGCTATCCCACTGGTACCTCCTAGCACAATGGATGGAAAGGAGGGAAGGAGAGAGATAAGGGGTAAGCAATAATGGGGAAGAATAAGAACGCATCCTGTTCGCTATTTTTGCACAATTTCCTGTCACAGCCCTCAGAATTTGAGAAATAATATAACGGGGTGGAAATACTGACATAGTGGTAGGAGTGTGTATGTAAGCGTGCATGCATGCGCATGTGCACACATGCAACTAGGAAAAGCAAGAAGGAGAAGTAACAGTTGACAAAATGAGCGTGTGAAAAATAACTGAACACTCAGGAATACAGACTAGTTTTAAGTTCATATTTTTATATATTTTCCCTGAAGAATATACATTTTTGAAAAGTGGAGCTACAGAGAGGTGGCAGTTTTTTTTTTTTTGAGTAAGCAACATGAGAGTGAAAAAAACAAGTGAAACAATACTGTCTGGACTAGCCTGTTGACAGACTTCACACCTAGTGAAGGCTTTGGACAAACATCTGGGCAGGTAAAATTGAGTGATGGTAAATATTCAATAGCTCAGAGCAACATATGCAAACAGGCATTTGCTGAAAGTGCTTCTCAGACAAAGCGGAAATAAGCATGACAAAGAATGACATGCAGAGAAACAGAATGCTCTGTTTCCTCTACAGCCTCTCTGTATCACACTATACAACACATAGATAGCAGCATGCACACCTCTAAGCACATACAGACCGGAAGACATGATTTTGTGCACAAAAAAAAAAACACATAAGTCACACAAAAATAGTAATAGTTGCACCATGTGACAAGGATAAGGGAGAGTTGTGACACTGCAATTTTCTTCAGAATATTAGTAAGCTGTTGACTGACACAACTCTTCTCTTACCCTGCCTTCAACACTCACACTGAGCGTGCTGCCACTGTCCAATGTCAAACCCTGTCACTATAGCATAGACTTAACGTCACCATTTGACAGTATGACAGTAGCAGTAGCAAAAAATGCTTTCGTCTTTAAGCATGCAGAATGCTTACACAGTGGTTTGGACAGGCAGTCAGTGCAACTGCTTGCAGAAAAATGTACTATAGTTAGTAAGAGTGGGCAAAATGTGTAAAATCTTCAATCACAGTATGCCATTTTACCCTATTATACATCCATATATAGCACCAGTCAAATGCTTGGACACACTTTCTCATTCAAAGGAATGGGAAGGTGTGTCCAAACGTTTGACTGGTACTGTATATATTGTAATATAGTGCATTTTCTGAAATGTACTTTAAAACAGTTTATAGATAAAATAACGACATGGGAATATTTGGTAGAATTAAATACCTGACATTGTCTACATGTATGGGGAGGGGTTCTGGGTCTCAGCAATATTCTAATTCACAGTTGCCATTAAATATTAGCTCCATTGTGCAAGTCTAATGTAAGAAATGGGGGGCAAAATTCACAATTTACATAAAAATGCATTCCAACATTCAGCGAAGTTAATAAGATGCTCCAGCAGTCTGACTGGGGTTTGGTATCAACAGGATTTTATCATATTGTTCTATTAGTTTGCCAGCTTTTCCTCTGTTGCACACAACTGTTCATAGCATCAGTTATGGGGGGGTTCACTTATTACAATTATCCCCTTTTTCAGAGCATTTTAACCTGCCCACGACAGGTCGTGCAACACTAATGAGTGCATCATCATTTGCAGACGGCTCGATGTGGGAGAAAAGTTAATTTTAACAGTGGGCAAAAAGGCTGAACATGAAACGAATTAATGAATGACTTTCAAATACCGACAGCAGTACTGACTGCTGCTGGAGCTATCAGTAATACACTTCTGACCAATCAGGAACCAGTACCAATTTAAGACCGGTTCTCAAGACCCATCCCTAAGTGTTATTACATTATTTAAAGTGGCATTTTATTACAGTCTTCCCAGAAATTCACTGCTCCTGTTCACAGAGGTGGAGGGATAATTATTACATGCCAGGACAACCGCTATTACATGGTCCCACTGACTACCCATCCATGAGATGGCTCATCAGGTACCTGAAACTATATAAAAGAAACAACATAACAACCAGCCAGATTAGGGTGAGATTCCATTGTGAGTATGGTATTTCAGTGAAGTGACTCTGCATTCCTCTGTGTGCCTGCCTCAACAAATTGGTCACCGGCACTTTTATTACACAACTCACATCCAGTCAGAACAGGCTTCAGAGCAAACCAAACATAGCCCTCAACTGAGCCAACAGCTGCTCATTTTCGATTTGTAAAGCACAGTAAGGACAGACCAAACAGAGACCACTATGCACATTAATCATTATGCCCACCCATGGAGGATTATTCTAACAAGTGTCTTAATCCCATCTAATTACTGGTGTCTGAGCAGGATATTAGTCTAACTGGAGGGTGAACGACAAACATCTAAAAAGAAAGTCTCTTCACATTAATCTATCATACATCTCATTCAGTTAACAATTTACAGGTTAAATACACATTGAATCAGAAAAGGCAGAACTGCTCATTGTGGATTGAAACTTTCACGCATGTTGCACTTCTGGTCACATCTCATCAGTGATGTCTCAACAGGAGTTTTATCTTTGTCAACTAATAAGCAACACCTGCCATTAAATCACAGACTGGGTGTGATCACAGGTGCAACATCCATGAAAGTTTCAACCACAAAGGGCCACGCCGCAAAGCCTTTCTGCTGTGTGTGATTTGACACATATTTACCCTTTAACTCCTCTTAGAATAACAAGAGTAGCTGTTTTTAAGATTCAACTCTGTAATTTAAACTTTCCATACCCATCACGCCAGCTAGAACTTGTTATTATTGCTGAGTGCACCCCCACTCATGTGCATTTTCTGCCTTCTTTAATCTCCTTATCTGCATTTCTCTTTTCTGGCTTCTTTCCCACTCTTTCTTTTGCTTCCTGTCACACACTCTCTCACTGCCTCCCCCAGTCTGTGCTCATTGATGGTTCACTTGTTTTCCCTTGCTCAGCCTTGCTCTCTAAAATACTCCTGTTCACTCTGAGCCAAGAGGCCCCTGCCACTACCAGTCCATTAACCACTCCAGTTTCACGCTGGTACTCAGTCATCCCATTCTCCACCTCACAGTATGCTCTTCTTCCCCTGAGATGTAGAGAACAGGAAACTGTGTGTGCCTAAGTGTGTGTGTTGGGGAAATAGCACAGACATGAATAAAAAGAAAAAGGGCAAAAGGGACCAACTTTTTAACTACTCTACTTGACTCACACTACTTGAGTCAGACTCTGTTGTGACTGGCTTAAATCATGACATTATCTTAAATTAAGCATCCGCTGAGGTGGTTCCCCCAGGAAGTCGATGCACTGCTGCACATGCAGCACAAGATTTTTATGCTTGAAGGAAGGTGCACTTATCGTTGCTATTAAATCAGACCTTCAATGATAAACACAAACATGTTCACCTGTTTTCAACACTTACCCCAACACAAACAAATCAGCAGACCCAGAGGAAAACAACTGCCTCATAATTTAATATTTTGGTTGCTTTTGTAACTGTAACAGTGCTTGAGTAAATTGTGGCTACTTTTGTTTAGGGTTGGAACAAATAATCAATATGGTCATATATCACGATGTATTCTGTATCGAGACCGTAGAGCTGGGAATCTCTGGGTACCTCACAAAAAGTCAAAACTTTAATTCAGAGTGCTCCAAACTGGTAGTTTGAGATTGCATGCATGAGCAAGTCAGCATATTTTCCAACTGTGAATATTCAACAACAGAGAAAATGTGTACCACTAAGACACTTGCTCAAGGGATCCCTGTTTAGCATCAACTACAGCAGGTTGGTCTTGTTCAAATTCCAGTAAAAAGTGTAGTGCTTCTGCATGCTTTATTGCCAGAATTTACAAGTCACATACTGTGTGATGATAATTAGCATTTTTTCAATAATCAGAATTGCCTATAGTCTCTCCACTTAGAGTGCAATTTTATGTTATTGCAAGCCATCCACTGACACAGTTTCCAGTGTCTGAAAGGAAAGTTGTATAATTCTGGCTCACTATCCAACCCATGGCGATGTCAAATTCATTGAAATGACAAAATGAGATGCCAATAACAAGTAAATAACCAATAAAGCTCTGACAGAAATGCAGGGATGTCCCAGGGGCCCCAGAAGAACATGCTCAAGTTCAGTCTCCTTGATAACTAATATTCTTTATCAGTGCCAGAAAAACTCAACTTCTACGTGAGGATATTCAAAGTTCAACAGTTCCACCTAAAAAAAAAAAACAAAAAAAACAGATAACCTGCCAAACTCAACAAGATGTCCCAGCCAGAATCTGTGATCTACAAATTCACCTTGTATCCCAAACAACTGTCCAAGGCAGTGATCCCTGGCTAATCCACACTGAGCCTGGCTGCTGGGTTGAGCCAACCTGTTTATGTCAACAGCATTCGTAGATGCTGATCCTTTGTGTCTCTATGGGCCTGAAGAACCCTGCGCCAGGGAGAAAAGCTAAAAATGGCCTGATTTTAGTTTTAAATAAAATTCTTGGACCATGCTCAGTTACAGTACCTGAGAGTACCTGAAAGCACAGTGAATCATGTTAAGCATTCTTGTGAGACATAACTACAGGTTACATAGGCCAAACACCAGCCAGTGTGGGAAGTGATACACACGCAGACTCACAATACATGCCTACAGACCCCAATACAGCATTTTATTGTGGGATAGAGCTGCAATAAACATGATGGGGCAAAATGTAATTTATACACTCATTTATTTTTATTATTAAAGAACATTAAAAAAAAACGACAAATTCTGCATGTTGCAATCAGCTATAGTATTTGTCTTAATCCCTTAACCCAGTTGAAGTCAGTAAGTGGCATTATTCCAAAAACATACTGTATAAAAAGAATTAATCCATCCAATCATAGATTCATCCAAAAACTGTGCCAGTGTCTAGAAAAAGTGACAATGACTAAAGCTGGATAACCCACCCACACTGCTTCATTCAGTCGCAGACAACACAATGGAGAGACATTCACACAAGGAAGATTCTGGATACCAAGCTGACTGAAGATGCCACACATCACTAAGTCATACATATCACATCAAGTTATTATCACTGGTATGTCTGAGGAGAGGCCAGAGAGGAAAGTGATGTCATAGATGTCACTGATAAAGATGATGTTACACTGTAGATCAAGTACACCACACATGATTGTACACCCCTTAGCCTCTGTCTGAACTCTGACCGTGGCTTACTGTGCGTGTGTTGCATAATAAAAATTCTGCCAGAATGGGTTGACGTTTCAGAGTTAGCGTGCAGTGAAGTCAAGGACATACCTCATTCTAAAAGGTGGGCACTCTAGCTGCACACGCAGACATGCACTCACACTTTCAGGCAGACTCACACTCAAACACAGACTCATGTAGGGCAGAGTTATCTCAGGACATTGCACAATTGGTTTCTGTCTATGACTCATGTTTACTTATAGCCTTACCAAATCTTATGCTTGCGCGCACAAGCACAGTACTGTCGCATTATCCCATTCATCACAATAAAATTCTTTATTTTCACCTATTTCTCCATCTAGTCTTTGAAAATAAAAATTGTTTTCAAATGCTAGAAAAGCACAAGCGTATAAATTTAAACTACAGTATGGACAGCTTTTAACTACTCAAAAGGTATTCTGCATGCTAGTATGGACAGTTTGTACTAATTCACCAGTTATTCTAATCAACACCACACCACTAACAAAAATAAATTCAGGCGTCCACCCCTATTTCTTGGCAAACTTGCTGTTGGGCTCAAGCCCAGGTGGTACTATTTACAGGAAAAAAGTTCTTAACAAAAAGCCTGAACAAACTGTTCTGTATGTGACTTATGAAACTAGTAATTCCTGCCAGCAGGATATAAAGCATCTTGTTGTTTAAACAAGGGAGCTTCTGAGTGGGACCAATAAAGGGTCTGAAAACTCTCTGAAAATTAAATTTGAGTGTGTGTGAGTGTGTGTGTGTGTGTGTGTGTGTGTGTGGTGGAATTGTTTACTCGGTGACCAGATGTGTCTTCTGTAATATCCTCTATGGTTACCTTTTCTCAGTGTGTACAATATCAGTTTCCACCTGTTGTCAGACACGGCCAAGGGGTAAAGTTACGCAAGCCTTGCCTGATGACAAGCATCACTCCTGGTGACTTGTACTGCTCCGCTCCCATCTAGACACCACACTGAATAACACATGCTGACACAGCTACGTAGACACCTCATGATGTCATCATAGTTAAGTCAGCTTGAGAAAATTCAACGGGCCACCGCCACACCTAAATAAGAATATCACAATCGTAATTTGGTTCAAGTGGTAAGCGTTATACTGTCTTTATAGCTTTTTAAATGATGCTTAAGAAATGTTTAAAAAGAATAAGACCTCTGAGTCATGTAATGAAGTGTTGCAATTTGTACAACTGAATAACTGAAGATGTATTGCACAGTCCTGAGAGAAGGAGGGCCAGCTACTTCCTTTTATGTTGACACTTCCCTTGACCTGAATCAAGACTCCTGCTGGGTAACAATTCAAGCTCTACTGACAGATGGTGCACAGCTTTAAAAGGTGAAAGTAATTACAGGTATGGTGGCGGTTACTTGCTTTGTAGCTTCACTTGAAAGATGAGAAGACATGTAACCATCAGTGAAGTTTGGTGCAACACTTTTGAGCCCACTGTAAGTTAGCCACACAGATCTCAACAGTTGTCACCAAGAGCAGAAAGCTGAGCCAGTTGGATACTCACAAATTTCTTTTTCCCATCTCCATCCTCATAGTTCTTCTTTGATTTCTTCTCCTTCTTGGGGCCAGCCGCTGAGGCAGAATTTCCCGTGTGTGGATCCATATTTATAAGTTAATCCGTTTTCTTTGAACTGTGTCAACATAAAACCGTGAGGCGGGTAATCTCCCTGAACTTAAGCGTAAATCACAAAGCAAGTGTTTCCTCTGACGTTGTTTCGTTACTAGAGAAAAGGCCAACTGTTATTCCCCTTTGGGCCTAGGCTAGTGTCCTGGCTAACTAGCCACAATTAGCACAAGGTTGCTAATGATTTGGTAGAAAGCCAAGCACACCGAACGAGCCCCTCGCTATGTCTGTGTTACTGAAGGAGGGAAATTCAAAGCACAGCCACAAGTCGTCGGGGCAAAAAGTAGATAAGTCACCCTGTTGCGTCTATAAAATACAAATGAGGACTTTATTCACCAGTGTAGACCAGTATCCACATGTAACACAAACCGAAGCTTTAACCAAGGGAAGGTTAAGTCCCGAAAGTATACGGTAGCTAACTTTAGCTCTAGCTAGGCTAGCTTGCCTGGCTACAGTAGGTAAAGTCTCCGTGGGGACAAAAAAAAAAACTCTCCCCACTTCCACAAGTAGTTTCGGCGACTACAACACGGACGACGAGTTGGTGTTACGGATAACTTGGCTCGACTGTGTCTCCCAAATTAGTTTCCATGTCTGCAACAAGTTTAGTTAACTTTTTAACCCCTGACTGACAGCCGGGGGAAGCGACTACCGCCTTTAGCCGAGGAGGTGTCTTCCTGTTCTTCTGACAGTCCGGTCGGAGCTGGTTGGGGAGGAGCCTGCGCTCTGCAGCTACACCTGAGAGGATTGAACGGAGAAATCTACCCTCACTGCACAGAGCTGAGGGTGCAGTCAGGTTCACAGCACCGTGACAGAGTGTCAGAGGTCCCTGGAAATACTGAAGTAAGAGCTAATTTAACTGCTTACTCATGTTATAGGAATTATCCAAATGCTGAAAGAGAAAGAAAGTTTAGACCAAGACTGTTACTATAGACTGTTTCCATGGCATCACATTGTGTTTAGAACTACAGATGACATAATAACGCATTGTGCCATAATTGTGTCATGATCTAGAATATAAAAGCCACTCAGAGACCACAATTCAGAATTCAGATGAGTATTGCCACAGACTAACTCAAGTATGTCAGTGTGTAGGACTACTATTGTAAGTAGTTTTACAGTTCTGCACTAAATCAGTACTTGATTAGTTTTTTCCCCTTATAGTTATTATTATTTTTTCATTGCACGTGGCTGAATAGCTCTATGAGAGAATGTAGAGGCTGTTACTAAAGACTACTGTTGTGTGGTCTCTCCTATTATTCACCACTGCTGTTTCTCTGTTGACAATAACCTATAACCATATGACAAAAATCCAACAAACATTTGACTCTCATTGACTCTTTGATGTGTTTAAAGTCTAACTAGAAACCCCTTCTTAGAAATATAAGGTTGCACACACCTAGATGCTGCACAAGCACTTTAACATATGTGAAATGGAAATGATTTGTTACAATGACTGTTAGGCTACAGGTCGCCACTGGTTGCCCTCCTTTCCTTATTACAATACAAAGATCCTACTTTAGTTCCGTCTTTATTCTGTGCAGTTGTTTCGTGGTTTTGTGATATTTCAACATATTTGTCATACAGGCACTTTGCCAGTTTGTACTGCGAGCATAGTGTGCAAACAATCAGAGTTAGAGCTCCACCAAGCGGATAAAATATAAACAGCCGGCGCTGCTGTGTCATCAGAGTCAATCCAGCCTATCAAGCAAAATGAATTCACCAAAATTTAATAGGGAACAACTGGGATGTACTTCACGTTGTTCTGTATCTCTGTTTTTGTGCATTCAAAAATGTAATTGGCACTGGGTGACAGAGTTGTAGAAAAAATACATTAAATTATAGGCTACAAGTCAATAACAGCATTTAGCTGGTCGGTCATTATAAGTCCAACACCCCAGGCAGATGTGCTGTTCTGCCCTCAGCTTGCAACGTTTTATTTTAGTGCCTCTCAAATCCGGTAGGCCCACATATTTTCATCACACACCACAGACAACAATCACTGCGTTTAGCTCATGTCAGTGAAGCACTGAATGAATGTTCACTGGAATTCAGTGACTCCGGTGCCCCTGGCTTGAGTAATTTAAAAGATCGTCCAACACAGATTTAGTGTTTCTCTTACTTACTTCTCATACTCAAACCTGCGCGCACGCACACACACACACACACACACACACACACACAGAGAGAGAGAGAGAGAGAGAGAGAGAGAGGCACAGGATTACAGAGATAGGCTCATCTGTCTGTCGTGGTATGTGAGAGATGTTTTCCAACAACAAGATTGGAGAGGATTTGCGCATCACCGGTGGCACTGAAACCGACAACAGTTTGGTTTATCGCTCACAACTCGTCATATACTTCAGCCTCAAGTCTTCACTCTCCGGGATATTGGCGCTATAAATTGCGGGGGAGAGGTTAATTAAAAGTGAAAGTGCACGATAACGCTGGCAGCCCTATAGCACTCGTAAAAACGCCACACACAGACGTATTAAATGATTAACAGTTGGTCCCTCACATCAGCAGCTGCGGCAGCACCGTCTTCAGCACCGTCATTCATAAACAGGTGGATAGATGAAAAGACTTCAACTTCAGAGTATTTGAATATCTTTATGTGAGGCCTTTAGTCTGCCATTTAATCATCATTTTACAGTGGACAAAAGGGTGGAAATTGCGTGTTGATTGCATCATTTCACAAGACAAACAGTTAAGTTACAGTTATACAAAATATTTTATGTACAAACTACTGTAGACCCTTTCTACGTTGACATAAGTCACGTTTCCACAGAAAAAAAACAGATTCATCTTGTCAAGGCCAGTGTGAAATGGAAACTGCAGGCGCCAGGGCAAATTTGTAAGCAATCAGATGCATTAATAAAAGCTTGGGAGTATACACTGAACGGAATAAACTGTTTGTTTCCAAAGTGCACGGCCGGGATTGAGGGAGATGATGGGCGGTTTCTCATTTCGTTCTTTAATTACCAGAAAATATATGAGTCACTGATTTGATCAGGAGTTTCACTTCCTCTACTGTTGTCTTCCCATCTGCAGTAGGCCCATACACACCTCATCTTCTCAAATTGCACCCCACCGTCTGAAGTGCTGTCTTTTGGGGTTGGGGCTGAAAGGGAAAGAACTTTTGGCATAATTTAGGCCCTGACCAGCCATGTAAAGTCTTGTTGAGGATTCCGAGCTATTTAGACCATCCAATGTGTCCAAGAGACATGATAAAGGCAACAACTTAATGTGTACAGTACGTGCAGCAGAAGTTCAGGGGTCAGTGAGTTCCTAACCCCCACCAGAGTCTCAGTCCCAGGCGGAGAGTTCCAGGGATCTAGCCTACTTGTAGGATGTTCGGGCCTCTCTCAGCGACCTGTCATATGGCATGGAGGCGAAGAAAGAGTTCCGGAGCTGGCAGTTGATGAAGAACACAATGAGCAGCACCAACAGGAAGAGCAGCAGGCACATGACTATGTAGGTGATCAGGTCCGGTTTGTGGAGCTCTCCATCGCGGAGCCCTCCACCCCGCCCCGTAGTGGGTCTCAGGAGTGCGGCCACGCTCACCGAGCCGCCGTGGGAGGCGTTCAGGGAGGCGGGGGCGTGCGTGGACGACTGGGCCATCAGCACCAAGTCGAAGTCCGGGGTGTCGGTGGAGTTGAGGAGGATCTGTCTCAGCATGGCGCCCCGCGGGTTCACCGGCTGCGTGGGTCCGCTAGAAGGATGAAAAGAGACGGAGAAGGTTATGTAGCCTACTTACTATGTGTTCCACACTAAAGATAGGATATGCATATTATATCAGTATGTATATGCTCTTTCTGCTTCAACAACACAAAAAAGAAATACGAGCCATTTCTGTGTAACATTAGACACAGCCTTTTAGAATAGGAATAGGCTATTTAAATCTCAGTGATGCCTAGTCCCTTTATGTCTGACAAGGTCACTGATAAACTCCATCTAGAAAATCTACACTATATGCACATAGTGTATCATGCCACAGTTATGCCGTATGTGTTAATGAAAAAGTAGGCTGGAGTCACTATAAGTCCAAACAGATTCCTAGAAATATCATGGGACCTTGTGATGTTGCTCTTTATGGAATCTCACAGCAACGTTAAACGAACCCAAGACACATGCTTGTAGTTAAGGGGATTACTTACTTTGGTGTGCGCTGCGAAGAGTTCCGCAGGTGAGCTGGAAAAGACAAAATCCCGGCTCCGCATTCCTCAGTGTCCCCGACTCTGTCCGCTCCAGCCCCACCGAGGACGCGCTGTGGCGAAGCGGCGGGTCGATAGCTTCAAACCTGCGCCCACAGTCCATATGTCGCTGGGTGGGTTATCAACTGAATGTCCCTCACCACATTAAACCGATCTGACCAAATCCATGTGTCAGTACTGACCAGAGCCCCAGTGAAGGAACAGAGGACCAATTTCCACTTGTTGGCGTTTAATTCCAAGTCATCCTGCCACGCGTGAGGTTAAGCACATACTGCGTTATCGTCGGCTACTGTGGCGATATCCAAATGACTCTAGGGTTTGGCATGGGTGGTGAAGTTCAACGGCGATCATTGCGCACAAGTCCTCTCGTGCGTGGTGGTGCGCAGCAAAACAAGATCGCCTTTACTTGTGCGTACAGGGCGCAGAGGAAGGTCACGCTGGATCCCCAGTTTTTCCAGCTCTTTGCTGGTTCTTTTACGTGTCAGATAGATGCTACCGACGGCCTGCCCTCACGGGATTATCAATCCAGTATGACTAAAATGAGATGAAAGGTGGGATTAATGGAGAACAAAAAAAACAAACAAAAAACAGCCGCACACTGGGTCGCAAACAGCCTCCCATCCTTGCCCTGGGTTGCGTGTGTATGACAGAGCGAATGAAGCAGAGAGAGAAAGAGAGGGAGAGAGAGTTGCAGATCAAGAGAGAGGAAGGAGGGCGCTGGAGGCACGTCACTAGACAGAGATCTGTTTCTGAGAGAAAGTCACAAGAGCAAACCCTATCTATCTATCTATCTATCTATCTATCTATCTATCTATCTATCTATCTATCTATCTATCTATCTATCTATCTATCTATCTATCTATCTATCTATCTATCTATCTATCTATCTATCTATCTATCTATCTATCTATCTATCTATCTATCTATCGATCTATCGATCTATCTATCTATCTATCGATCTATCTATCTAGAAAGTAGAGTCAGAGCCATTTCTGGGCCAGTGTGGGGAATGTCTCACACTGGGGTGATGAGAGAACAGGAAAGGGTGTGAGATTGGTGAGTGCGTGTAAGATCTTGTATGGGTGATTTAATTTTAGAAAAGGTCTACCAGGTAGTGTAAGTGTCTGGCTCATTAAAGTGTTGGATATCAGAGCACTACTCTCTGTCCATTTACTTTAGGTAAGACTTTGGATTAAAGAGCAACAAAACTGCTCTTGCATCTAAATCACATCCTGGCCTGTGTGGTTGGAACATAACCACGTTTGCTCTCTTTGAAATGGATTTGACATAGCTGCTTGACATTAAAAAGAAGCTGCTAAAGATGGAGATTGGAAGCCAGGCTTCTCTTACATGATGCTTCGGACATGAGCGTACATATAAAGGGCCAGACCCTTAAAGCTCTGCCGATCTGTTTCATATTCATCTGCACCTGTTCTGTCACAACAGAATGGCTGGCAGGCATAGAGCAAGGACAGAGGGACACACACACACACACACACACACACACACACACACACACACACACACACACACACACACACACATACATATTGTAAACCTTCCCCAGATTGGGAAACAATTTTTGATGCCAAACACAAACAATAAAAAGTTTGAGGCAAACTAGCCTAGAAATAACAGACAAATAGTGGTGCCCTGGTGTCCCACATCAACTTTGTATTCAACAGCAAAGAGGATTATAGTGGACCAGAGTTTGGGGGAATGTGCATGTTGCATGGGACATGTAAATACAGCCTAAAGCCTTGTTTACCTATGTGGAGGGGCAGCAGTAATTGTGACGGCTAAGGAGATTACTGTTTATTATTGCTTTTTGGATGTGGAATCTTTCCCTGCGTCGCTACAGGCTTGCTGCTATCCTCATCCCCATCATACATTCACACACGTACACACATCTACACACATGTAAGACAGGCACTAAAGGCAAATCCAAAGACACACAAAGGAAATCTGACCCATTTTGCCAACATCTGTGTGGATGCCTTCAAGTGGTAATCAGTGTTATCAATATCTGCAAAACTCCACTGCGAGATTTGTAACAGACCTGACTCGCCCATCACAATCAGGCGATGTAGTTGAGAAAGGGAGTGAGAGAGATTGTGATATACCATGACATATAGGTTGACTGATGCCTTGCTCTGTGACTAATTGTGCCAGTTATCAGGCTTAGCTCATTAGCTGTAACCCACGACAATGGAATTTTGATTAGGAATGGTGAATTGTAATTCTTCACCACTGCAGCCTTCGTTAAGGGCCTCAACCAATCAAAGCCCCTCCCCGCCCTCACCCTCGTTGACTCTGTCAGGCATCATGTCACACAAAACAATGACCTCTCTCTTTCTATGTGTTTGTTTTTCATACACGCATATAGACAGAAACATAACTTTTGGGTCATCTTTTCCTTCTCTCATGTCTCTCTTCCATTTCTGTGTTGTATGGTCTGTTTCTCTCACTTCTCTTCATATATTTTCCCTCCCTTCTTCTCTTTCTCTCTCTCTCAGCACCCCTTACTCCCTCTCTTTCTATTTTTTAATCCTTCTAAACAACTCATCCATGAAGCACTGAGAGCTCAAAATGGAGATAAACAAGAACAGGTTTTTGAAATTCTTTTTCTAAGTTTAATAATGTTGTTTTACAGGAAGGGGAAAAAGAGACAGAGAAGAGCTTAAAAGAAGCTTAATGCTCCTGCTGATGAGACATAACCAAAGCAAATGGCGTACCATGGAAGTCAACAGGGATTATGTATGTGTAGCCTACACACACCGGCCACACCACTCACTCTCTCTTTCATTTACATACACACACACACACACACACTGAGGGAAACACACGATGATACACACTCCTCTGCGCTGTCAGCTAACTGGAGAATTGGGTCTTGCTGAAGGATTGTTATTTTATTACTCTTGTTTTCCATTATTTCCAGGAGGGAAATGATCGACATTTAGAAAATTTCCTCAAAGCGTTCTGCCCCTGTTTTACATCATTCATTTTCAGTCACCTCAAATTATGCCATGTCAAATGAGGGTGAAGTAAACAGCACTAACAAAAGCGGTGGTAATCTGCACTCAGAGCAGTGCTTTCCGCAGCCGTTACAGTTAATTCCTTTGAGACAAAATTGATTGCGTCTACTGAGTTTTGTTTATTTTTTGCTTCATGAAAGAGTAATATTGTTTGTTGCTTTCCTCAGCATGAGCTGTATCCACAATGCAGTGGAGTCATTCGCTGCACAGGCAGGAGTCCAACAACCACCCAAAAACATTGTCTGTACAGTCTATCTATCTCTGCTTTTCACTGCTTCCATTGGCAGGCTGGCTCATTAAAACAATGTTACCAAAGCTCCAAAATCATTAATGATCAACATTTCTAGACAGGAATACCACCCCCTCTTGCCTACTAAGACAGACGCACACACACAGAGGCACACACACACACAGCATCTGATAACACTGATACTCCCAGACAGACTCTCAAGACTACAACACACAAAAGACAGAGAGACAGATTATGAGAGCACTGATATGCACATTGTGCACACACAGACACAGACACACACACACACACACACACACAGGAGACACATCTGACACATAAATACATATAAACCACATATCCACACACTGCTACACACTTACATAAAGGCAGAAAGAGAGGGAACACATGCAGTCACACACAAAACACAAACAATTCGATACAATCAGTACCTCCCCAGAAAACACACACACACATAAAATACAGACAATATGATCACTAATGGCTACAGAGGCAGCTAGGACTCCATTACCTCTTATGTCAATACAATCCCATTCTCTGTCTGACTGACATCCAACAAGAATCTTAAACAAACAAAAAATGTGACGAGCAAATATCCCCCTCTCTCATTTTCTGTAATTGTGTTCATTTTCTTCTAACCATCTCCTCTTTAACCTCCATGGAAAAATCAGCTGTCAAAATGGGATTTCTTCCTGCCAGCGCATCAAACGCCCCCATTGGCAGAAATCAGACGTTCCACAATTAGTCACTTGATTATCTCGCCAGAACACCAAATGCTGTTTTTCCTCTCAGGGAGGAATAAAAAGGGAGGCATTTACTTTCTTGCACAGTAAAAAACTCACTAATTGATCCTCAAAATGAGGACAGGAGCTGTCATAAACTTGCCGCTGCTAACATGAACACACCTTTACACAGTAAGAAAGTAAAATACATACATTTCAAATTATATAGAAAATATGCACATTACATTTATTCAAATCATATTTTGTGAAGACAAAATATATTTGGACGTGTATATATATATATATATATAGTATATATAGTAGTATGCTGACACAGGAAAATAAAAAGAAACATTTTTTAAGTCTACAGTGAAATCACAGTAAAATTGACATCATCTAACAGGTAAAAGCAGCAAACAAAGCAGATCCAGACAATAACACTTTGAAGTGCCTCACCACATGAGGCATTTCAAAGTGTGATCTTGAGGACAGTAAACAAATAAGAGGAGAGGAGCTGAGAAACTGCGCCTCAGCTAGCTTCTCTGTAGCTAGCTTCTCTGTAGCTAGCTTCTCTGTTTCTTTCCTTCTTCATTTGCATTTCAAATGTGGATAATTTCAGGGCGATTGTGTTCAGGATCAGTGAAGGAGGTTTTAGGAATGAAGGGAGTGGAGTGCCCCAGGTAAATGCCTGTGTGTCTGAGTGCGGGGAGGGTCCCTAGTCCAGTAGGCATGTGAAAGGATGGAGAGGGTAGAAAGAGGGAGGGGAGGAGGAGGAGGTGTGTGGAAGAAGAGATGGGGAGTGAGGGAGGGGAAGGAGGAGGAGAAAGAGGAGAAAGAGGAGGAGGGAACCAAAAAGATCAAGTGGGAAATAACAGAAGCAGTTTCCCCTAAAAGACAGAATCCATGACTTCAGCATTAGTGCGTGTGTATGTTCAGTGTGAAGTTCTGCTGTATTACTGTAAAATGAGTCAGGGTGAGGAGAGGAAGGTGTGACAGAGAAAAACAGAAGCAGATCATTCCTCAGACAATGGCAGAAAGAGGAAACACAGATAAAACATGACCAAAAAAAAGAGATTAATATCAAAAGAGGGCAGAGACATACAGATAGTGCCAGAGAAGAAAGTAAATGCTGAGATGTAAAAAAAAATTTAAAAAAGAGCAGAATATAGGAGGGTGAGTGAGTGAGGGTCAAGGTAAAAACAGAATCCAACACAAAGCAGAACAAAGGGAAAGAAAGGCAAAGTGAGTCAGAAGATGGACGGTCTTGCAACAGCTATGGCTAGCCCATAAAAGGGAAACTATGTTGTGGGAACATAAATACACTGAGGGGAAATGTTGCTGTATATTACAAGCAGCAGCGCAGGTATTATTATAAACATAACTTCCTCTCTATGTCTCACTCATTCTCTTTTCAGACTCACTTGCGGCTCTTGCAGAGAGTGAATGGGAGTTTGTTTTTTCTTTATCCAGGAAATGCTGTAGCACTTACTGTACTGCTGCCAGTGATAGAGAGATAAAGATTCAAAAATGAAAATGATAGAAGATGATAGTGATACTGGCAGTGAACCAAATGCTGCTGAAGTGAAGATGATGTGATAGGTGATGAAGATGACAATCATGACTCAATGGCTGTAATGCAAAGAATATGACAACAGACATCAACAGATGTGATGATATTATTGGCTAGCCCATCAACATTGACATAATTGACCGCAAATGGACTGCATTTATATAGCGCCTTTCTAGTCTTCCAACCACTCAAAGTGCTTTACACCACATGCCAGTATTCACCCATTCACACACACATTCATACACTGATGGCAGAGGCTGCCGTGCAAGGTACCAACCTGCTCATCAGGAGGAGTTTACAATGCTTATTCACACACACTCACACCACTGGCATAGCCTTCGGGAGCAATTTGGGGTTCAGTATCTTGCCCAAGGACACTTCAACATGCAGACTGCCGCCGATCCGCCGATTAGTGGACAACCTGCTCTACCTCTGAGCCACAACCACCCTGTTTCAGGTGAATGTGCATCTTCTGTGTTTTAAAAAATGTATTGATTATAGGAGAATTATTTTCTTTTCTTTTAAACCCAACAAGCTCTCAGGGTTAATTAGTCTGTGGAGCAAGACAGTTTTTGGCTGTCTCAGACATTAACTGTGGGTTTTGCTAATCTGTAATAGGGCTGCAACTAATGATTATTTTCATTATCGATATATCTGTTGATTATTTTAATTAGTTGTTTGGTCCATAAAATGTCAGAAAATGGTGAAAAATCTTTATCAGTGTTTCCCACAGTCCAAGGGGACATCCTCAAATGTCTTTTGTCCCAACCAACAGTCTACAATCCAAAATTATTCGGTTTGCTATATAGAGGAATAAATAAACCAGAAAATATTCACATTTGAGGAGAAGGAATCAGAGAATTTAGACATTTTTCTTAAAAAATGACTCTAAATGATTAATCAATTATCATTCAGTTTATGCCAGGGTCATTGCTGACAGAAAAGTGTGCAGCTAAAGAGGTGCTTCACGTTGAATTCAGAATCAGAATAAACCTTGAACTTTACATTCCAGACAGAAAAAAAACATCTTACTGGAGGAAGAAGAAGAGAAATTCATTCAGGTGGTTAGGGCAGGAGTTGGCCTAAATCAGACGGGCTTATTCATGAAGCGATTCAAATAGTTTAATTGTCTGTCAGAGTAAATTTTTGTGCTCAAACTCTGAACCTCAAACATGGAGAAACTTTTCTATGATATTTGCTGAAATATAGAAAATGTTTTATTGTGATGGCAGTGATGATGACAATGATTGTGATTTCCAGGGAGACATCATCCCATGAGAAAGATACACATCTGACACATTTATCTTGTGTGTGCGTGCAAGTTTGTGAGCTCCAGCTGCAATCATGAGTGCACTCATGGCTGCGTCCACCCTCATTCCTCAGCGTGGCAGCTCACGTGCCCCGAGGGCCGGTTGAGCCACCTGGAAGGCTTGTCAGGGAGTTGTCATATCAATCCCTCCATCCATCTTCAACCAGTGCACTCTAGCTTTACAGACTTGGTAAACACTCGACAGGTCTTTCCTTCCGATAGCCCCCCGATAGCCCCTTCTTTCACTACTCCATCAGCACTCCGACTGCTCCAGAAATGAGATATTGGCGTTTCACCAATGATGGTGACACATAAAAAGTCTCAACACTATGGATTCATAATTTTTTTTTTACAGTCGATCATTTCGGATAAGTAAAAAATGGGTTGGACCAGGTTAGAATATTCTTTTGACTGAAATAAACTTATATTTAGTGACAAATGGCTGTGATTGTTAGATTGTGACAGCTTTATGATCTACAATCATCCTTTAGTTTGTTTAAGAGGTTTTTCCTGATGAGATATTCTCCAGAGGGTTTTCCTCTGATGAGATATGTTGATGAGAGACTGAGATGGCTTAAGGGGGTGATTGATGCAACGGATAAGGGTTGTATCTCTGTGTGTGTGCGTGTGTACAAAAATGATGAGTGACACACACTCATCTGTGAGTGAGCATCTGAATGTGTAAGAGCCCGCTTCTGTGTTAATGCACCCATTAATATATGAGCGTACGCTTGTGTTTGTTTGTGTATGAGCAAGTTAACATTCACTGTTTAAATGTGAGTGTTTATGACAGACAGTCTGGTGGGTGAGCGTGCATATGCGAGAATTCGCGCCTCAGTGAGTGTGTAATGTGTGTGCATTTCTGGCAGAGAGGGTGTTTTAGCCCACCTACTGTACGTGTGTGTTCAAGCTTCTAATGATATAAAAAGAAGGGTAAGCTTCTGTGTATGTGTATGTTTATACAAGCAAGTAGCATATTTTTATAAATGTGTGCATGCTGCTATGTTTGCCTCCTGAGGGGGCTTCCAGGCAGTAAGCGAGAGGCATATTGGAGAGGGAGTCTAATCTCTCCTCCAAATCCCTGGAATCCCTGTCTTTTAGAGGCGGGGGGGTCATATCGCTCACTGCTCTGCCAGGAGAGAGAGAGCAGTGAAAGACAGATGGAGGAGGCGAGATGGATGTAGAGAGAGGGAGGATGAAGAGGAAGAGAAGGAGGAGAGAGGTAGGGCTGGTAACATTTTCTTGCCTCAGGCCTCTGGGACAAATTATACCAGAGAGGAGATGTCAGTTATACTGTTATTCTAAGACACGCACACACACACACACACACACACACACACACACACACACACACACACAAAAGTCTTCAAGGCCCTCTATGGGCCTACACAGGCTGAAGTCTCCTCACAGGTCACACACAACCAGTACACTTAACACATAATCTTGTGATTAAAACAAACACAAACACATGTTCGGCACACACAGACACATAAATACACACCTACACTGACAGGGTGTGTTACTCAGTAACACCCTTAAGGCTAAAACTCATATCAAAAGTCTGACAGAGATCAGATAATAGAATTTCCTGTGAACTTCCAAAAGCACATCTCCCTCGGACTGACTTTGTTGCTATGGAGATAGTCCAGTCAGGGTCTTGGCTGCTGTTTATATGTGTGTGTGCTGTACAGCATTTCGCGGTTTGAATTAAGTCTTTTTTTTTGAGACATTGTTTTGGCATTTCTGCTTTATTTGGCCTGCATAGTGCAGTGGTGAATGATGGGAAGGAGAGAAGAATAGAGAGAGAGAGAGGGATTGTGACAAAGGTTATAAACCAGACAGGAAGAGGAAAGGATGCTGTACACTGAGTGTACCCAAGCTTGTAATTGTGATTATTGTAGAGTTTTTACTGCATGTTTAAAGCTGTTAGGCACCATTTTATCTAAAAATACATACACATCGTACAACCTTAATCATTAGGTGAAGCTTATTTACAGATTTGCTTAATCAGATGGCTCCAATTTGTGCTGTTTGTCCTTTGATGAAGTTTGACGGATTGTATGGTCATTGTTGAGAAATCGTCTGAAGTGAAACTTTAAGTTTAAGTTTTTATAGTTTAAAAGTTTGCATTACATGATTTGTGGGTATTGAGGTCGCCAAAACAAAACAAAACAAAAAACCCTGCCTGTAGCTGTCATTTGTGATCTTGCCTATTGTGGTTTCAACACTGAAAAGGCACAATTAGTGGAAAGCAGTTTTAAATCAAAATATTTCAGCCCTTGAAATGACACTTCCTGCATAAACCAGTGTTGTCTGAACCAAAAAAGAAATCTCAGTGGAAACAAGGACACCCAAATCTATTGAGCCTTGTCATATCTAGTATAAAAGATGACCATTTAAGGTAAATGTTAGTGACAGCTTTACAGGGTTCGTTGGCCTTTGTGCAGTGGTAGACTAGACAATAAAAGGAAACCTTTCAGTGACAGCCTGAAACAATGCAGAGAGTGCTCGCTGAGAGTGGTGAATGAATAGCTGAAGTAACTGAGGTCTGACAAACATCTAGACATATGTTGAAGCGGAGTGTTTACAGTGCTGCTTTAGAGGGCAGCATATATGCGTGTATATATATATATATATATATATATATATATATATATATATATAGGTTTTGTGTGTCTGTTTCTTTATTTTTTGCATATAGTTGTTAAGAATCTGCTTTGGCTCTTCTATTTGTACCCAGCTCATTGCGTTTTAAAAATCTTTTAAAACTAATCTAGTGGGCCAGCAGCAATTAGACTGGCCTGGTTGCCCTAAAGTGTTCAGACATCCTGGAAGCAAGCACTTAAATGTCAGACAAAATGATACATCTACCTATTAAGAGTTTGGGGGCTTTTTTAGGCCACATTGTTATGAGTAATGAAGTGTCTTTTGTTGGGACAAATCTTTTGCATGTGACTGTTAAACGTGTATTTAATGTTTTGCTAGTTTTAGTAGATTTTGTATAAGAGTTTATAGTATGTAGCAGTTGTGCTCAGCTACTTTTTGGTAAAGATGTGTGTGAAGAACTGAGATGTTAAGGGGAAATGTGAACCTGAAATAGAGATTATCTGTGTATGTATGTATATAATTCAGCACTGTGTACTATGGGTGTGTATTCTTGCACTGTATTCTTGTGTGAGTGTTGGGTACTCCAGGCTGCTCAAATGGTTTGTATTCAGAGCATTTATTCTAAATGTGTGAATTTGTGTGCATGTGCATACTCCTGTCTGCCATTGTGCAGAGCACGCCTGTCTTCGACTAAGGGCTACCGGTGGGAAGAAACACTGATATTTAGACTCAATAGATTTAATTAATCTCCACATATCAGCACAAACATACAAAGCAATACAAAGATGAACCAACCAGTTTAGAGCTTACTCCGTTTAATTCAAGGATCAAAAATATCACAATATACAGTACAAGATTTTACTTTAATCAATATTTCTTGCATACAAGTTAAAAATACAGTATTTCAGGTAATTTTGTCTTTCTGGTTGTGGGAATCACCTCTGGATATCATAAGACATTCTGTGGGAGTCTTTTTATTATTGGCCTGGTTCTGCACACAGAAAATAGTTAGCTGCTCTTTCATTCTGTGACACATACAAATAGATAAAGACACAGGTTTAAGTCCCAGTACTTGTTTAAATGAAAACTTGATTTAAACATTTGTGTATCTAAAACTAAATTCTGTCTCTAAAGTCAGCCTTGTTAACCTTGTTTGAAAGCTTTAACAAGACTAGGTCAAAACCTAGTATATGGCTGGACTGTGTATGAAATACTAGAGGGCTTTTAATTTGAAATGTGTGGGCCCTGCTACACCTACTAGTGCATTTTGGCTTTTAACCTCAAAGCTCCAAAAACTACCTTTAAGGACTCAAATACAGTTTGATTTTTTCATGGCAGTCTTGAAAGATGAAATTTCACTGTAATGATTAATGTTGTTATGATCAAGGTTTGGTTTGTTTATGCCACTAAAACAAATGGTGTGTAATGACAGTGCTCCAAACGCTCCTCAGTGCTCCTCATAAGCACTGATCTCCTGCATTTTACAGCTGTAAGAGAACTTCTTGAGGACACGTCGCTTTTTAGCTGCTACTTAAGAAAGCAAGTCACACAGAGCCACTCAGTGCTGCAAAGACACAATGAAGAGGAGAATATAGTATCCGCATCAGTTATCTAGGTTATATGTCGATACATTTATTGGCTCAAACTTGTTCATATATGCACAAGACCTAAAGTGATAATGGTTTCATGTGAAATTGTCCTGTATCTTACCCATACTTACAACAACCTGGCAGCATGTTGCACATTGTATATTAAATCATTCTGAATGAGGTCTGAAGTAGAGTCATTTTATCATCACTTTTGCACAGTTCACATGGTGCTGCACTACTACTGTGTATCATGTGGACATACAAATGTCCTGACTGTGTTAGGATGAAAATTGAATGTTTCATTTTGAGTCATTTCTTTAATTGCTTTTAAACAAGTGCATAAACTCTACATTGTTTCCAATCGCTCTCACTCCTGATCACAAGTTGTGCATTGTGGATGGAAATGCATTAATTAGATTGCCTGGTATATAAAGGGGTGTACAGTATCTTGACAGGCATCACTATGCTTGTCATCACAAAGAAAACACACACATGGAAAGCCAGTCTCTCTGGTGTGAATAACAGTGGCAGTTTCTTTCAGATATCTTTCTCTCTTGTCCCACCTCTCCGTCCAGCCCTCTGTGAATCATCTTTTCTCTGGGTTTCCCTCTCCTCCAAGATGGTGATGCGCTGATATCTCTTGGCAGTGGATATGGGGGCCTTCAGCGCTGCACTGCCTCAGACTTCTGCCCTGTGGTGCATCTTCATATCTCGTGGTGCTTGTGTTCTCCTTCTCCTATGTCTCCCTCTATCTCACACCTAGCCTGCGAGCCTCTGTCTTCCTCTCCTCTCTCACTTCCTTAAGATGTTACCTTTAATTAGGATTCAACTGTCAACACAAACTGCCCCAACTGAGTTGACTTCACCTCTGACCCTTTGACCTCATGCTCACTTGCAGCCCCAAGTACTGTCTTTCACATCCCTCCCTAATTGGTCATTGCGTATACAAAACATTGCTTTTTGCCTTAAGTTAAATTTCACTCTGTATCCAGTTTGTTTCTCTCATGCCTTTCTTCCACTTTCTTCCTTGTCTATCACATAAACATCCTGCTTCCCCTGTCCCTTTTCTCTCCCTCTTCCACTATCAACATCTTAAAAATACCTACCCTACCCCTGGTTTTTGCCCCCACCCCCTCCTGATTTCACCTACTTTCGCACTCCCATCTTCCTCCCTCCTTCCCAATCCTCCCCTTTTTGCAAGTCCTGTCAATGTCTCATGGTGTTCTTGCCAAACTTGTCGCTAAGTTGCTGGATGAGCAGAGCCAGCTCTCCGGCGGCCTGGGACTTCTCCTCCAGGAGTTCATAACGGAGGCTGGAAATGTCTTGCTTGATCTCCTTCAGCTCGCCTACACGACAGTCACGCACAAACACAAAAGAACAACTGACTGAATACAAAACAATCATCTGAGCACAAGCGAATACAGACATGTAGGCAGGTGAGCACAGATCCACAAGGTCATGAAGCTGTGCTATTCTGAACACGGGTGAGTGAGACAGTGCATTCATTTTTTACAATGATATCCAGTATGTACCTGTGCTGCATGACCTATTTTCAGGGACTTTATCTCACACTTATAGAAACATGCACACACGCCCTAAGAAAATAATGACACAATGAAAGTGGACAATCATGAAGAGGAAATTTTACCTTCATTGACTTCGTCATTCTCTCTGTCCACTTGGGCCTTTAGCACATACCGCTTAATCAGGCGCTTCATGATCTTCTACGAGGAGAGGAGAAGATTAAATAGAGAAGAGGTGACAAGTTGATATCACAGTGTTTTTAGCCAGTAAACAAACTTCTCTAATTACATTTCTTCAAACCGCGCTCGCACACACAAAGTCATGCAGACAGCGGTAGAGAACAGCACTGTGTCTATGAGACGGTGTGTCTCAAATGTGGAGAGTATTGATCCTGCAGCTGCTTCTAAGGCTCAAGCAGTCAATCCCTGCATGAAGGCACTCTGGATATGGGTCGATAACTGTCACTGCACATTCAGCACAAATACAAATGTCTAATTAAGTGATATCTCAATGCTTGGTGTGTACAAGCTCATGTGTCTTTGTGTGCAAACTAGTGAAGGAACGTAGATTTCCCTTAGGGCAAAGGTGAAGGGCAGAGTATGAGAGTGTCTTTTCCCTCCTCAGTGCTCATTTAAAGTGTTTTCAGTCTCTCTCAAACTGCTCATTAGAGGCATATTCATCCTTATTCTGTTGCTCTCTTTCTCTTTGCAATTCCACCACTCCAGCTTTTTTACTCACACTTTTTCAATCAATTCAATGCCCTTTCATCAAAACCCTCTTACAATTCTTCCTTCTTACCTCCATCACTCTTCTTTACCTCTGTCTCTCATATTAGTCTTTCTTTATTCTTGTCCTTTTCTCTCTCAATCTCTCTTCCTGCCATCCTTTATAACCCTCCAGCCACCCCCATTCTCTTCTTCTATTCCTCTGAACTTTTGTTTTATATTCCTCAGACTATCTCTCATCTCATTTTTCCTTTTGCCTCCATCCACTCGCTCTCCAGCTCATCTGCTTTCTCCTCATCTTTGCTCTTGTCATCCTTTGCTCTGCTTCTGATTCTGCCTCTGTCTTACCTGGTATCTGGTCGGGTGTTTTCTAGATTTTCTGGGCATGAACTCCTCTCCTGGTCGTGGAAAAGACCTGAAGCGTTCATCCTGTTGCAACAGTAAGATACAGACAACAGTCCGATGTTAAAGTCACATTTCAGGGTTGAGTGATCTTCCATAATGGAAGAATTCGAAAAAGGGTGTTGTGAAGAGGCAACACACTGCCAAAACAAAACAACAATGAAGGCAAGGCTTAGTGTTTGTATCTAGTGCTCAGACATTTAAAGCTGTGTCCTTATCTTCACAGAGGAGGCGAGGGGGTTGACAACATCCCTTGACCAGAGTGAATCTCTATTAATTGACTTCTAGATGCCTTCTACGTCCACGACCTTACTTTGTAGCTTGTGTGTCATTTCAACACTGTAGCGTCAAAAGGAGTTTTAACATAAGTGTGGACACATGCAATGAGCTGTTACCCTATACTGTATGGACTAATGCTGAGAAGCCCTGGATGGAGCTATACATAACAACCAAATGTTATAAAAGTTAAGCAATAAAAAAGATTGATAGTAAAACATAGCTCTATACTACACATTGTAACTGAAAAATATGTCCTAAAATTCACAACATCTCTACCAACCCACCTGTATACTGATAGAGTCCAGAATGTGGAAGTGGTTTTATAAACTGAGGACTTCAGTTACTTACAGTAGAGATAATGAGTTCACATTCAAGGTTTTAATTTCTTGCTCTTATAGATTTTATGATCAAATTCTCGAATTATGTTTTTTCATTTTGCAGGAAAACCATCTCATGTCCTCTTTTTAAGACTTTGTAGAACAGAGAACACCTACTGAAAATACTTTTTTAATCTATTCACTGCTCTATTGAACACCACAACCAGATGGCAACTACTGTTTCAGCTTCATGTGAGTGTGAGGAACTCATCTTTTATGCAGAGGTTTGTTTTTCCAAAGCACAGTTGACAAAGCCTAAATCTCTTTGTTTTGAACTCTGTGATCTAGTCAATGACCTGCTTTGTTCACCTCTGTTGTCTCCATTAAAATGATATGCAGTTCATTTGCTTTTTGCCAAAGGGAGAGAATCACCAATGTATAAATCAATTATCCTACATATGGATAACATCAGTGACTATATAAAAGACATTTTGATCAAGGGCATGAGCATGAACTGTTGCATGCAAGCAAACACACATACAGTACAAATAATTACTGAAAGAACTACTTACTAGAAGAATTACTTATGACTTTTATATCAAATCCATATATGTATATTCACTGAAAAAGAAATATTACTAAAGACTCCAGAGGATCAGTCATTTTCTCTAAAACATATGTGATCCAGTCATTATTATATATTATATATAATTGTTATACCACCAACTACTGACTTGGTTATTTTTCTGAACATATGCAGCTTTGAAACTAACATAATTAACTTTAGCGTTTCACTTTTCTCAAATGGTGGATATCCCACATGAGAGACATAGACCAAAAGTGGGAGAGGAAAAAATTGCTAACTCACAAAGATCATGCTGTCTTCTCTAAATCTCACTTGACATTTCCGAGGCTGCACTGTGGTCGAGTGTGAGCTTATGTATCGATCGCTCGCTGCACCTGCTCGGCTCTCCTGTTGTCCAAACTGTCAGGGCTGCATAGAACTTTAGGAGCTCATGAAGGCAGCAGGGTGTAACCCATCTTGTCCCCATCCAAAACCTGCCCAGGCATTTGAGCAGACGCAGGCAGATCCAATGGCCCGACTAATAGCTTAGCCGAGGCACTGAGGTGAGACATTTGAGCTGAGGATTCAGACAGAGTGGAGCAGACAAGGCCAGCGCTAAGATTGATTCTGTGTTAAATGGCCTATGCTATTTTTTTTTCATGCAACACTTTCTTTTCATTACACTGATTTTATTTAGATGGACAATCCTTGAGAGGGAGAAAGGGTGAAAATAAATGAAACTGAAGTTGCATCCCAGGCCTGCAGTGGAAATATCATGTATCGCCTGGGTCTTAACCACAAGGCCATCTGAGCACACTACATACTACATATGCTGAAGATGCAGTAATTGACAGTCATCTGGAAACATTTAAACCAGACCTACGCATACAAGCAAGTCCACTGCAGATTGTTTTCGGTGGAATTAGTAAGCATGTCCTTTGCCCCTTTTCCAATTTCAACAATTAGTCATTAACTAAAGCCACATGGGAATGCAAATTTAACTTGGATGGCGCCCGCAAAACAAGAATATCTAGATGGAAAGTGCACTACTGGCAGAAAAAAAGTAATTAGTATTTTGGCCTTTGCAGCAAACTTTTCTTTTAAAAAGAAAAGAAAAAGGGACAGTTTCACATAAGCAAAGAGAGTGCTAAATCAAGCTTTGCTGTGAAAAGTTATTCATACATAACTGTCACTTCACAATATTGTTTTCCTGTTGTCTGAGAATAATGGGCTGAATAGGAGTCAAGAAAAACAAGTAGCATGTTGTCAGTAATTAGTGTGTAATTGCTGGCTCCCACCACAGTTTCCTCAAAATGTGGGAATAGTTGAATCAACGCACTTAGAAAAGATAACAAAACTGAGATAAAGGGCACACAGCCTATAATTTAGTGGCTCCAACTTTTGCAAATAATTTTTTAACCATCCTTCATGATGTCAAAAATAATTTCAGTCTGTTAATTGCTACTAGTGACATGGGATCATGTGTGCATAATGATTATCTTTCCTTGAAGTAATAAAATATTTTTTTTGTTGAGTTTGTGACTATAATCTGTGATGAGATTAGGCATAAAGAAATTCCTGACACTTACCTTGGCTTGTGAGTTGAGCATGCCCAACTCCAGCTCGTTGTTATGGCGACGGCCGTTGGCCTTGCAGAGATGTATCAGGCAGGACTTGATGCGGAGGACCAGATAGTAGAAAGACTTTGGGCTGGGAACCAGGTTGAAGGGGGCAGGCAAGGTACGGCCCTCATCAAAGTAGGAGAGCCACAACTTGGCTCGAGCAAACTTCCACTCCACATCAGCATCCTCCTACAGAGACAAGCAGACAAAGGGTGTATTTGACATATGAGGGGCTGGTGACAAGTGAAGGCTAATGCCTCTTTCACACATAGTTCCCAGTAAATTACTGGGATAGCCTTTCAGGCACCGCTAGTGATTTTCACTATTCACACATGCAGCTACATTCAGGAACATTTCCGTCCTGCGCCTTTTCACACAGGCCATGGCAATGCCGGAATAGATGGGGCAAGGGACAGTCCAGCAGATGGCAGTAATGCAACACATATGGATGCCAACCGCCATAAAACTCAATAGAAGAAGAGGGCGAAACTCAGATCAAACTTTCAAACTAGGCAGTCCTGATCAAATATGAATCAAGATTATGTTACTGCATTGCCTTTTCTTGTCTCAAATGTTTCCAGAAACATATTTTAGTGTACTGTTTAACTGTAATATAAAAAAGTTTGTGATGCGGCTGCCATGTTGAAAACAGACGAGCCAAAGCCGAGCACTGCCCAACTCACAGTATGTCACCAACACGTCAAGTCTTGTGATTGGTTCGCTTGCTCTACGTAAAAGCGTCTTTCGTCAGATGGAGGTAACCCTTTACGTGCTTGTCCCTGCAATGTTACTGCTTTCATTCACAACACAGCTGTACCGGCATTTTCCCTGAAATGTTACTAGGTCTTCTTTATTTTTTTAATAACTTCTTTATTTGTTGTAACACACCACACAAAATAAAACCCCTCCCTACCTCCCTCTCCCCTCCCAAACAAAGAAGAGTTGAATCTCACTCAATTGTCCCTCTCAGCTCCCTTATATTCAAGACGGCAGTGAAGTTAACAAAAACTGAATTTATTCATCTCATATTGTGCCTAACTTTAGTGTATCATAAATATCAGGTATGGCATTAATCATGTGGCCTGCATCAGACTTGTTTTTAGCCTAGCCGATTGACGGAAATGCCTTTTGCTGCAGTTGTTGATCACTTGTGGCCCCTACCGCCTGGTTAAGAGGAGTGAGCAGTCAGCAATCACTGCCGTTATAAAATAGGTTTTTCAACAATTGTGAATCACTGCAACCATAAGCATACAGTCATAAATGTGAACAAAAAATATTAGGCTGATGGGTCCAGTAGTATGGGAGATTAGCTGCAGAGTGTGGACACACACACACAATGCACACATAGAACCAAACACATGATCACCTTCCAGGCGTAATAAACACAAAGTACAGTTGAGGCTGATCAGAATGCATTCATTCTGAAAGTCATAAACCACAATTTAACTGGAGGATGGCACCAGATGAAAACCAGATGGTGCTAGAGGAAAAGTCTGGGGATCACCAAAGTCATTAGTATACTGTACATAATATTGGAAAAATGAAGAAATTTGGAGCCAATCAATCAAAGTCCACGCACTAAAAGTTACTTTAGGCCAAATTAATCAAAAGTTAAATACCTGTACAGGTAAACATTTGGTGTTCTGTAATTAACATAATTGTAAAATTAGGCATGATTGTAATGAGATCATGTAATGAGATCATGTAAGGACGTAAGGAGAATTGAACAAGATTCAATTTGTTCAGTTTGTTCTTATCTGTCTGTCTAACTGTCCCCTATTCTCAGCAGTGTCCTTTTTGTCTTAGCAGGATGTAAAAAGAGTGAGAAAATCAAATCATGTCTCAAATTCACAGAATAAAAAGAGGAACTCTCAGGTTTGAATACGTGTGAAAAAATCAATATGATGAAAATGCTACTTTTATTGGTTTTATTTCAGTTTTTTGAGAATTTTCCAGTATGACTCCTGCTCTTATTTTGGATTCTGTGTTTTTGTTTTGCTGCCACTGTATTGATCTTTGACAGCTCTTGATATTTTCAACTCACTCTCTAATTCTCCTTTCGGCACAGAGGTGATCAAACACGGATCCTTATTGGCAATATTTGTATTGACTGATGATCTTATATATGTACCTCTATCTCCTGGTACGAACTGTTAATCATGGCAATGAGCATGTTGAGAAGGACGACCACCATGGTGACGTTGTAGACCCCGTACAGCACGTAGCCAATGTTCTCTATGAACTTATGGTCGTACTTCAACACCACTGAGATCACTTCCGACAGCCCAAATATCGACCAAAAAAGTGTCTTAAAACTCTCCTCCACCCTGCAAAGAGAGAGAAAACATGGCAGTAAGAAAAGAGCACATGACATTACATATACACATAAAAGTCCAACGTGTTAGCAGCTAATTGCTCTTTCTCTCACATACATGCACATACAAACACACAAACTACATTTTAATGTCATGGGGGTTTATGAGGTGGCGCTGATTAAATACCTGATGAGTCATGTCCAAATTGAACACATCAAAAAAGATAAATGAAGAAACACTTCAACCCAGGGTTAATAAAATCTCATTAAAAACACTGAACATTTTAAAAAATTCATTGTGGTCAAATTGTTTTTTCTTTCTTCAGTTCAATTTGAACATAATTAGGTTTGAGAGCTTGTTCCTTTTAGAGACACCAGAGAGTTGTTGTGGTTGAAATGTGCACATTTCTTGAGTTCAACTTGCCTTTTTTCACCCTGGCATTTAGATATAATTAAACCAAGTACTGCTAATGTTTTTTCAGTTAAAAATGTACTGTGCTTTTTGCTGAAGTCCAGAGTTAAACCTCTGTTCAGCCTAAGGGGTCAGATTCTCTGACTTTGACCCAGTGTGTGTATGAGTGTGTGCTAGAGGAGTGAGAAAGACAAAGAGGCGATGAGTTAAAACAGCACAAATCTGTAAGACTTGCGAACATTGACATTCAGGTACATTGCTATCGTTAAATATTCCATGAATGGCAAGCATGGGCTTGAGATGACTGAGGGGGGCTCAGTAGGGAGGAAGAAGCTGCCTGGTTGGATAGCTGGAGGGGGCTGAAGGTGGGAGGAGGCTTGGGAGAGAACTGTAGACTCCTGCTCTGGAGCTGTGGGCATCTTCCAAACTGACTTATTTCAAAGAGAAACAGTTTCATGGGCACACAGAGACCTAAGGATAGGCACAGAGAGAAAAACACACTCTCACATGCATAAAAAAACTGAGGCACAAACACACACACTGTACACAAAGACTCATCTTAGTACATTAGCTTTTCAGGAAGAAATCAAAACGCACTCCTTCTCTAACTGCTGCAAAACATGTAAGGATATGCAGCAGTTTTATTTTTTTAGTCTATCTTCAATAAGATGTCCCTAACCCTAACCCTAACCCACTGTTTTAGTCTATCTTCAATAAGATGACCCTAACCCTAACCCTCTTCAATAACATGACCATAACTCTAACCCTATTTTTTAGTCTATCTTCAATAAGATGACCCTGACCCTAACCCTAACCCTAACCCTAACCCTAAATCTAACCCTTCAATGAGACGACCCTGACCCTATCCCTAACCCTATCTTCAACAAGACGACCCTAACCCTAACCCCTAAACTTAACCCTAACCCTAACCCTATCCCTAACCCATTTTTAAGTCTATCTTCAATAAGACAACCCTAACCCTATCTTCAATAAGATGACCCTAACCCTAACCCTAAATCTAACCCTTCAATGAGACGACCCTGACCCTATCCCTAACCCTATCGTCAACAAGACGACCCTAACCCTAACCCCTAACCCCTAACCCTAACCCTAACCCTAACCCTAACCCCTAACCCTAACCCAGACCCTAGTCCCAACCATACAGAGACCTAAGGTTAGGCACAGAGAGAAAAACACACTCTCACATGCATAAAAACTGAGGCACAAACACACAAACTGTACACAAAGACTCATCTTAGTACATTAGCTTTTCAGGAAGAAATCAAAACGCACTCCTTCTCTAACTGCTGCAAAACATGTAAGGATATGCAGCAGTTTTATTTTTTTAGTCTATCTTCAATAAGATGACCCTAACCCTAACCCTAACCCACTGTTTTAGTCTATCTTCAATAAGATGACCCTAACCCTAACCCTCTTCAATAACATGACCATAACTCTAACCCTATTTTTTAGTCTATCTTCAATAAGATGACCCTGACCCTAACCCTAACCCTAACCCACTGTTTTAGTCTATCTTCAATAAGACGACTTTAACCATAACCCTAACCTCTAACCCTGACCCTCTTCAATAACATGACCATAACTCTAACCCTATTTTTTAGTCTATCTTCAATAAGATGACCCTGACCCTATCTCTAACCCATTTTTTAAATCTGTCTTCAATAACATGTCCCTAACCCTAACCCTAACTCTAACCCTAACCCTAACCCCTAACCCTAACCCTAACCCTAACCCTAACCCTAACCCTAACTCTAACCCTAACCCTAACCCTAACCCTAACCCTAACCCTAACCCTAACCCTAACCATAACCCTAAACCCTAACCCTAATCCTAACCCTAACCCTAAATCTAACCCTTCAATGAGACGACCCTGACCCTATCCCTAACCCTATCTTCAACAAGACGACCCTAACCCTAACCCTAACCCCTAACCCCTAACCCCTATCCCCTTACCCTAACCCTAACCCTAACCCTAACCCTAACCCTAACCCTAACCCTATCCCTAACCCTATCTTCAATAAGATGACCCTAACCCTAACCCTAACCCTAACCCTATCTTCAATAAGATGACCCTAACCCTAACCCTAACCCTAAATCTAACCCTTCAATGAGACGACCCTGACCCTATCCCTAACCCTATCTTCAACAAGACAACCCTAACCCCTATCCCCTAACCCTAACCCATTTTTAAGTCTATCTTCAATAAGATGACCCTAACCCTAACCCTAACCCTATCTTCAATAAGATGACCCTAACCCTAACCCTAACCCCTAACCCTAATGCTAACCCTTTTTGTCTATCTTCAATAAGATGACCCTAACCCTATCCCTAACCCTATCTTCAATAAGATGACCCTAACCCTATCCCTAACCCTATCTTCAATAAGATGACCCTAACCCTAACCCTAACCCCTAACCCTAACCCAGACCCTAGCCCCAACCCCTAACCCTAACCCTAACCCTAACCCTTTTTTAGTCTATCTTCAATAGGATGACCCTAACCCTATCTTCAATAAGATGACCCTAACCCTAACCCTAACCCCTAACCCTAATGCTAACCCTTTTTGTCTATCTTCAATAAGATGACCCTAACCCTATCCCTATCCCTATCCCTATCCCTATCCCTAACCCTAACCCTAACCCTAACCCTAAACCCTAACCCTAACCCTAACCCTAATCCTAACCCTAACCCTAAACCCTAACCCTAACTCTACCCTAACCCTAATCCTAACCGTAACCCTAAATCTAACCCTTCAATTAGACGACCCTAACCCTAACCCTAACCCACTGTTTTAGTCTATCTTCAATAAGATGACCCTAACCCTAACCCTAACCCTAACCCATTATTTAGTCTATCTTCAATAAGATGACCCTAACCCTAACCCACTGTTTTAGTCTATCTTCAATGAGACGACTTTAAACATAACCCTAACCTCTAACCCTGACCCTCTTCAATAACATGACCATAACTCTAACCCTATTTTTTAGTCTATCTTCAATAAGATGACCCTGACCCTATCTCTAACCCATTTTTTAAATCTGTCTTCAATAACATGTCCCTAACCCTAACCCTAACCCTAACCCTAACCCTAACCCTAACCATAACCCTAACCCTAACCCTAACCCTAACCCTAAATCTAACCCTTCAATGAGACGACCCTGACCCTATCCCTAACCCTATCTTCAACAAGACGACCCTAACCCTAACCCTAACCCTAACCCTAACCCTAACCCTATCCCTAACCCTATCTTCAATAAGATGACCCTAACCCTAACCCTAACCCTAACCCTATCTTCAATAAGATGACCCTAACCCTAACCCTAACCCTAAATCTAACCCTTCAATGAGACGACCCTGACCCTATCCCTAACCCTATCTTCAACAAGACAACCCTAACCCCTAACCCCTATCCCCTAACCCTAACCCTAACCCATTTTTAAGTCTATCTTCAATAAGATGACCCTAACCCTAACCCTAACCCTATCTTCAATAAGATGACCCTAACCCTAACCCCTAACCCTAATGCTAACCCTTTTTGTCTATCTTCAATAAGATGACCCTAACCCTATCCCTAACCCTATCTTCAATAAGATGACCCTAACCCTATCCCTAACCCTATCTTCAATAAGATGACCCTAACCCTAACCCTAACCCCTAACCCTAACCCAGACCCTAGCCCCAACCCCTAACCCTAACCCTAACCCTTTTTTAGTCTATCTTCAATAAGATGACCCTAACCCTATCTTCAATAAGATGACCCTAACCCTAACCCTAACCCCTAACCCTAATGCTAACCCTTTTTGTCTATCTTCAATAAGATGACCCTAACCCTATCCCTATCCCTATCCCTAACCCTAACCCTAACCCTAACCCTAACCCTAACCCTAAACCCTAAACCCTAAACCCTAACCCTAACCCCTAACCCTAATCCTAACCCTAACCCTAAACTCTAACCCTAACTCTACCCTAACCCTAATCCTAACCGTAACCCTAAATCTAACCCTTCAATTAGACGACCCTATCCCTAACCCATTTTTTAAGTCTATCTTCAATAAGGCGACCCTAACCCTAACCCAAACCCTTCAAAAAGACGAGCCTAACCCTAACCCTATCTTCAATAAGCCCTAACCCTAACCCTAACCCTAACCCTAACCCTAACCCTAACCCTACCCTAACCCTACCCTAACCCTAACCCTAAACCCTAACCCTAACCCTACCCTAACCCTAATCCTAACCCTAACCCTAAATCTAACCCTTCAATTAGACGACCCTATCCCTAACCCATTTTTTAAGTCTATCTTCAATAAGGCGACCCTAACCCTAACCCAAACCCTTCAATAAGACGAGCCTAACCCTAACCCTATCTTCAATAAACTGACCCTAACCCTATCCCTATCCCTAACCCTAACCCTAACCCTAACCCCTAACCCTAACCCTAACCCTAAATCTAACCCTTCAATTAGACGACCCTATCCCTAACCCATTTTTTAAGTCTATCTTCAATAAGGCGACCCTAACCCTAACCTAAACCCTTCAATAAGACGAGCCTAACCCTAACCCTATCTTCAATAAACTGACCCTAACCCTAACCCCTAACCCTTTTTTAGTCTATCTTCAATGAGATGACCATAACCCTATCCCTAACCCTAACCCTAAACTAACCCTAACCCTAACCCCTAACCCTAATCCAATTTTTAGTCTATCTTCAATAAGATGACACTAACCTTAACCCTAACCCTAACTCTAACCCTAACCCTAGCCCCTAACCCCCTTAACCATAACCCTAACCCCTCTTAGTCTATTTTCAATAAGATGACCCTAACCCTAAACCTATTTTTTAAACTATCTTCAATAAGATAACCCTAACCCTAGTCTATTTTCAATAAGATGACCCTAATCCTAACCCTAACCCTATTTTTAGTCTATCTTCAATAAGATAACCCTAACCTTAACCCTAACCCTAACTCTAACCCTAACCCTAGCCCCTAACTCCCTTAACCATAACCCTAACCCCTCTTAGTCTATTTTCAATAAGATGACCCTAACCCTAAACCTATTTTTTAGTCTATCTTCAATAAGATAACCCTAACCCTAACCCCCTTAACCCTAACCCTAACCCCTTTTTAGTCTATCTTCAATAAGGTAACCCTAACCCTATTTTTTTAGTCTATCTTCAATAACATAACCCTAACCCTAACCTAACCCCAACCTCTCAGAGCTCAAGACACAAAGTAATTACCCAAAAGCAAGAAATTATCCCATAAATAATGTATGAATCACCTGTTAGGGTTAGGGTTAGGGTTAGAAAACTGCAGAAAAAAATCACTATGTGCAACAAAGCATTCATTTATTCAACTACTCCAACATAAGCCTTTCATATTGAGACTAGGGTTAGCATTTGCAATAGTAAAATGAATCTTCTTCCAACCAGAAAATAATGCAGGGACAACTTGCAACCGTAGAGACAGCAGTGACATTTGGTTGCCACCACTTCATGAACTCAGTTAGAAACTTTTTTTGTCACTATGAGGCATGGGCTATTAGCACATAAGCACCAACACATTACCTCAGGCACTGGAGGCACGTGTAAACAGAAACACCATCATAAGCATTAATAGTGCTCCTCAGATGGTTTTCTTCTTTCTTGTTCTTCTTTGTGTTGCCGTGATAGATGGCCTCAACATCAGGCAGGCTATTGCTGTGAGACTACAGTGACTGAAGGGTGTTATCAGCAATAACATCTTCTCACTCACTATTCACATCACACACATCCAGCAGTCTATCATGCAGGAGAGCTGAGGAAGGTGATTTAGGTGGACTTGCCTTGAGAGCCTGATATTTTGAGCTTTCTCTCTTTAAATAATGTCTCATCACTTATCTCCAGCATCTCTTACAAGATAAAACAAATTTAAAAAAAAAGAGGACAATTATCTGGTCTCAATTATGTTATATCACAATTCTATATATTTTTTGATGAAATTATTCTTTCTTCCAGCTCTCCTTCCCACCTGTGTGAAATGCTCGCTCAATTTAGATTTCACGTTCCTACTGTACAAAAACAAAACAGTGTAGATAATGATGACGGGATTTGTTCCAGGCAAAATTAACGTGCCATTAAACCAGACGCTCTCAGGAACGCATATATACAATTATAAAACTACACTCACCACATAGCAGCCTATTATAGCAGCAGATTGTGTTTTTTATATAAAGTTTGTAGAGGAAGTGAACCCCCCTTATTCTTACAGAACCATTCAAGTCAAACATGTATAAATATACATGGAAAAATATATTACACCTCCTCACTTCTATACATAATACACTAATATCGATAGAAGTACACATGAGAGCAGAGGGTCCTCTTCCATAATACTGATTCATGGCCGGTCAGTGTTGCTGTGCATCGCTTATTTTGATTGCCTTGTTTGCTGCTTATTTATTGCACTGAAATGTGTGTAAGATGCCTCTCAAGGAGACACTACAGTTATACAAAATCTAAAATACATCCTGGAGATTAAACAACATTGATAAATTTGAATTTGTCTTTTGCTAATATCAGCTAAGGTGCAGGTCATGTGTGCATCGCGCAACAGCCTGTTACTAAGACGGATGAGATGCTCGATGCTTCGGATAATGGAAGATTTTTTAACAACCTTAGTATGAGATTATTTCATTTCATCAACTTGGGTGTGTTCGTGTGTATGTGTGTTTTATAACTGCATTGTACAACCGGTAGTGAATCAGCAGGGACAGTGGCCATCTGGAGACAGAGATGGACAGTGTGTTATTATCTCTTATTAAGAGTGGCAGCTCCCAATAGGCACCCAGCATGATGGCTTCTCTCTCACACACACACACACACACATACACATCCTTACCTCTGCAGGACACTTTCAGTAAAGAACTGACTCTGTTACTCACCCTCTCTTTCTACCGCATACACACACACACACACACACTCATGCCACATATAGCATGGTGTGTGTCTGTGTGGGAGAATGGTGAGTCACCTCGGCTCTGTGGGAGCAGTCCAAACCCAATCACTGACAGGCCCAAATCAGCCTCTTCCCCCCCAGAGACATGCTTTCAGTCTCACTTGCTCTTAATGCGCACTTGCGCTTAATGTTTGTCTCCATCGCTGTCTTAGCTCTTAGCTCCTCTCTCGCTCTCTTGATATCATCTCTGCCTCTCTTTCGTTTTTTTCTATCGCAGTCACCCATTTTCTCATTATATTCCCATTGCCATTGCTCTTATATCTTTCTCCCAATCACCCTCCCTCCACCTCTCATGCGCTTTCCATATTTCTTACCAACAGCTTTTAGCCATTTCTGTCCCTCAATCTATTCTTTTGATTTATAATTGTTTTTTCTTTTCATTATTTTTTCCCTCTCATATATTCTCGTATTTGTTTAATCTGCTGCAATATTCTTAGATTGACCAAATGTTCATGTAAATGTAGACTTTGTGAACGGCTGGACCAGCCTTCTGCTCTCTCTCACTGTTTCTGCCCTTCAGTCATTAGCAAGATATTAGATTTCTCCTTTCCTCTCCTCTCCTCTCCTCTCCTCTCCTCTCCTCTCCTCTCCTCTCCTCTCCTCTCCTCTCTCCTGCACACAGACAAGTAGTCAGACAGACAGGCAAATATAGATGAAACATCTTTAAATATTAAATGAAGTTTAACTTTCTATCTGTTGCACCAAAGGAGCAGTCACCATGGCAACAGCAGGGGTGGGGCCTTAACCACTTCTGATTTAAATGAATTAATGAATGCTGCTCTCGAAAGATGCTTGCTTGCCTTCCTGCCTGTGTGTGTGTGTGTGTGTGTGTGTGTGTGCGTCTGTTTCATGGAGAGACAAAAAGAGGGAGAGGGAAAGGGGAACCGAACAAAAACTGATGTGTGTGTCTCGTGACTGTGTGTTTTTGTGTGAAAGTAGAATAGAAAAAGAGTCAGAAAGAGAGCAACGCACAATGAGGCTGTTTCGGTGTGTGTCTTCAGGCAAGCTGTGAGAGAGAAATCTTATTAAGCGGGGAATACAACACCACAAGACAAACGATTAAGAGTGTTTTGATAGCGAATCAAGCACATCAACTATTTTTCAATTATCTGCCTGCTCCCTCACTGTTTGTTACTCTGTATCTCTGTTAGCCTGTGCTGTCTGGGTTGTGTGTCGTTCCATGAAACGAGGAACAGACCAATGTGTTGGACTGATTTTGGCTACTATTATGTGTGATATCTGCCAGCCACATCAAATAGTCTTCTAGAAAAACAGCAGGGAAATCACTTTTTCTCAGCGTTTGTCATTTACCAATTGAACTGTTGATGTTTTTAACGTCTTTGTTGTTAATGAACTTTTCATGTGGTGGACTTACGTTCAGTATAGCATTATTTCTCCAACCATATGAGGGGTTATCTCCCAATTTCAATACAAAGATTTGGTGTCAAATGAATGTCTATTTCAGAATAGGTGCTATTTCAGAGGGACTACATCTTATCAAGAGTGAAATTGAATGCTTGACATCATTTGGCATGATAATAGAAACATTTATTGAGGCATACTGACATTTAAAAGCCCATATTGGTCACATCACCTGTGTGCAGTCTTTTTCTCATATTTTTGTCTGCCTTCTTTCCGTCCGTAATTGTAATTGTGTTTCCTCTCCTCATTTTGATATTCAGATGTGCTTGACTGGTAAAGGCTGAACACGACACCTCTGCCTTGCTTTCAGAGCTAATAATTTCTCTCTTTTGCTCACCCCGAGTCTGTCTTAACCATCTCTTTCAGTCTCAGCTCTCTCAGCAACCTCTTATCCTCCTTTGAGACCCCACCTCTCACCAGGATCCCTGTCTATGCCACCACGTTCATACTCTATCTGTCGCTCTAGACTCTTTCATGCTTCCTTTGTTTTTTCTTCTTCGCCCCTACACTTTCTCTCAGTCTTCACTCCAGCTTCAACTTCATATTTCAGCCTGCTTCTTAATCTCTGCATTTCGTGCCATCTTTTATCCACTCGACTCTGCTCTCTCTCTTTACATTTTTTCCCCTCTCTCCTTTTCCCCCTCCCTTTACATTGCATTATATGCCTTTGTCCTTGGCTTTAATCTGATATACATCGCGTCTTTCCTGTACTGTCTCAGTACTCATTGTGTGTTTCTGTTTAATTCAAATACATGCAGGTTTCACTGGTATGAAAAGAAGGCCCATGTTGTCAAAGCAATTTCATGAAGAATAACAGCTGACAAAATCTGTGCACTGTGCATACTACACTAATTATTTTCTGATTTCCTTTTTGATTTTTCAAATGGTTAGTGGTACAATGTCTGCAATCTAAATCTGTGCGCTTCTGTCTGTTCCTCAGTCTGCTTGACCTTCTCTTTTCCTCTCTCATTCACTATCCCTTTTTTTCCCCTCCTTTGTCTTTGCATCCTGGCTGGTCTCCCACATTTTACCTGAACAAACAGCTGCATCTGCATCTCTCCTTGTGGTTCACTTTTCATCCTTCATTCCCTCCATCTCCCACTGTCCTCCACCTCTTCCCAATGGACTTGATCTCCTTACTTTTGTTGCACCACTGCTGTTTGCTCTCCCTGTGATTGCACTTCAGTTATTCACTTTTATTTTGACTGTTTCACTTCAGTGTCAGTATAATAATTTTTTTGATTTTTTTAAGGTCCTTGACACCCTGCTGTGTCACTTTCTTTAACCCTGCTGCAAAATATGCTTGGCTTCAACCTCTGACTATTCTAAAATGATTTCCTTTCATCTGTCTCTCCTTTTTTCTGCCTTTCCGGCCTCTGTCCTCTCCCTCTCTGTCCCTCCCTCTCTCTCTGTGCAGTGTTGTCATGCATGGCTGACTAGAACATAGAGACAGGTCCACTGTCCACCGGCTCTGTCCAAATCAGAATCCTGATAAGCGTGTGTGTGTGAATTAAACTGTACATACATATTTGTTTGAACACCTAAGCACCTGTTATATTATGCAAAAACAAACTGTGAGAGAGAGGATGTGTGTGTGTGCGTCTCTGCTTAAGTGTATTTGCACATGTGAAAACATAATTGTGTAGGCACTCAACGACGAGCATGTGGTATATGTGTTTTTTTAAGCGTGTGAGTCAGATAGCTGTCTGAGTCTTGCGCCTCTGGGGATTGGGTATGTGTGGCTATTACTTCTCAGTCTTCATTAAGCCCTATCCAGCTGTGCATTTATGTGTATATGTGTGTGTGAGTTTTAGCCTATGTGAGTGTGAGTATGCGAGAGAGTGATATAATCCGCCACACTCCTCTGCCATTTCCCCGCCCTCCTTCCCCTCACATCCCTCCCTCCATCCCCCAGCTCGAGTGGCCCCTCCTGGGGTATCATTACTACCTCCACCTGGCTCCTTCCTCATCTTCCTGTATCAGAGCTATCAGACCAGCCTTTTCTTTTGCCCGCCATCAAACACACACACACACACACACACACACACACACACACATACACACATACACACACAAGTGAGCATGAGTGCACACACGCACACCCATACAGGCATATGTTCACTGCTGGGTGATAAAGAGAAAAGAAGCAGACAGCGGATTGTTCTTTTGAGAATTCATAATGTGCACACAGCATAGGCGAGACTATTATTAAAAGTCATAGCAAACATATCGCAGTCACAACTAGTAATTGAACTGAATTTGACAGAAGAATAAACATGCAAAGACACACAAGAGACACACAAAAATGTATCACAGTGCATAGACTGCAAATTCTATGAGAAATTTATGGAAGAAATACTGAACAAAAGCGCTGATTAGATTTACACCACAAAAAATTAGACACAGTACAAAAATAAATGCCTGACTGTCTTTCTGTATAGTTCAGTCCAGGCGTTTGCTCTGATAAACACTACAGCGACAGGGTGAGACTTAAAGTTGGACTGACCCCTGGTGGCGAGAGAGACAATAGCAACAGCATTCAAGTGGTTCTGTCATGCTAAAATCATCTCTATGCAGCACCCACTGTCAGAGCAGGCAATTGAAAGACTGTCGGAGGCACATCAGTGCGGCTCATTCAGAAGCATAAATTCAAGGGCATTTTCTTGCCGATGATGAGCATAAGTAGTTTCTATTTTTAACATGTGCTAATGCTGATTTCTGAAATCAGCCTTGATGCTGATCTCTAAAGCAGAGGGGAGAATGATAAGAGGACAATGTACAGAGCTAGATCCTACACTCGTGATGGAAATGATTGTATAATGGTGATGAGAGGGCACTTCCATGTCCAGGGCCTGGGGTCTTTTCTGTACTTGTCTTTCGTTGGTTGAATCTTCATTTAATCTGACTGTCGGGTTGTGACCACGCACTTTCTGGCGATCCATTTAAACTCTATTAGACTCTGTTTCTACCTGTCTATCTGCCTTTCTGTCAGGTCTGTCTGCTCATCTCATTGCCTGGATCTTTGGCTCCAAGTGGGCAGCCAAGCAGAACTCACAGCCTCCTGTGCTGCAGCTCAGCAGAGGAGCCACTCTTTATGCACAGCAGAGAGGTACAGGGTAAATCTGCATGGAAAAGTCGAGTCCTCCCACTATAAGTCAAATCAGACACCTTTTATCATCATTGATTCTCTCTGGGGTGTATGTTGATCAGGTCAGAAAGTCCACACATACCTCACAGCTAATGGGAATATGTGAGGATAATGGCAGTCAAACCCCCTTGTGCATTTAAGCAAACAAGTGACACTGCACAAATGTGACATGGAGCCAATACAATAAAAATAATTATAACATAATAACATAATAGTTTTTGTGCCTGGTATTTGACCCCATCTACTCTTATGTAGCTTATCAGTTGTATATATGTGACACAGTTCCTATCTGTGTCCTATTCCTATTCCTAAGGGGTTTCTGGGGAATTTTTCCTTTTACTAAATGAGGGTATAAAGATAGACGGTTGTACAGTTTGTAAAACCCCTTGAGGCAATTTTGTGATTTGTCATATTGGGTTATATAAATAAAATTGATTTGACTTGACACCTATACTATCTATGAAACTATACGACCTGAAAGGGGTGGCAGCAATTTTATATGTTTCTGACCAAATAAATGTGTGTAAATGAACATAATTTGTAAGCTAAGCTTAGTTACACACATATTAAAGAGAAATGCTTCTGTATCAAGTGTACATATAGACTCAAGAGCAGGCAGGGGCACAGACAGGTGTATAACCAGATAAGAAGAACCAGCAGGCAGACAGATGGATTGACAAGTATTCTGGCACAGTGGACTGCCAGGAAAACTGAATCACAATCACTGCACGGCTTGCCAAAACAAGTAGAAACAACAAAGTAGTGGCAATGCTCTGAGGTCATTCTAATGTTATCATGTTTAATCATACAGTTTGGTTCTATTGTGGAGGTGAAACGTATGTGCAAGGCAATATCTGCACCAAATAATCTGAAAATGCAAGTCCTCATGCAAGCAAACTGTGGTGCATCACTGTGGTTTATTGGGGGTATTCAGAGCAACAGCAAACAAGCCCACTGCATATGTTTAATGCTTATGAGGAAACAGATGTTAACATCGTCCTTGCAAAGGTCTTAGAAAAAATCAGAGATTATTATCATAGGTCCAGACTCATCACAGAATTACATTTCCTCCCATCTTGGTCCCCTCTCATCTAACATTACTAACTCTTGCAGAAACCTTGGTATTATCTTTGATAACCACCTCAACTTCAACCAGCATATTAATTCTGTTGTCCAATTATGTTTTTTCCAACTAAGAAAAAATTTCAAAAATCAGGTCATTTCTATCTGCCAGGAACTTAGAAACAGTAATTCATGCATTCATTTAATCCTGGTTAGATTACTGCAATGCACTATTCTCATGCCTCACACAACAAAACCTCAATAAACTTCAGCTGATTCAAAATGCCGCAGCCAGACTCATAACCAGGTCCAACAGGAAAGAACACATCACATCGGTCTTAAAATCACTTCAGAAGCTCCCAGTCTCAGCTATTGTCTTTTTTAATTGTATGTAAAGGGCTTTGTAACTTGTTTTGAAAAGCACAATATAAATAAAGGAATTATTATTATTATTATTATTATTATTATTATTATTGTTAGTAGTAGTAGTAGTAGTAGTAGTAGTAGTAGTAGTATAGTTTGTCAAGGTTCGAAAGCCTGCTATAAGACAATTAACTGTCACTAATTCAAGTCACACTCTGGATTGATGCTTGTGTTCACTTTTCTTTGTGTGTTCTTAACTGATATGAAAAACCTGGAAGGTAAATGATGCAAAAGAGCATAGACAAGACCATCATGCTTACTTTAGTTAAATGTACAGATTGATTTTAAACCTGTCAATTTATCTAACCTGGTAGGATGACCAGTTACCAAAACTCTGCAAACAGATGAACTACTTGTGATTCCTTTACAAGTCCAGGCTCTCTAGGTCGTGAGGACCTAAACAAACCACACAAAATACTGCAACAACATATTGACTTTTCCACTCCCCACTGGTTCGTCGAGACAAGTACAGCATGTGATGACGTAATTACAAAACAATTTGTAAAGTATGTTTTGCTCCCTTGGATTGAACAGAAATGGCGTTATCGTTATCTGTTTAAATCCGAGGATGTCTTCTTTTAACAAAATAAAGGATGATATGTGACAGAGAGAGACCTCAGAGAAAGTTTTCATTTTGAGATGGATGATGATAAACAAACTTGATGAAAGATTCTGTCCACAGCCCAAGATGGATAACTTTCCTACTAATAGCAGACAATGACAGTGAAAGACTCACTGTCACTCAGGCTGAAGCAGATGTGAAATGATGGGCAGGCAGAGATATGGACGAGCTAAATTGAGGGAAGGAGACAGGAAGCGTTGTGGTTCAGATTAATGTGTTGTAGAACTGGTTGATTGCTCTTAAAGCAGGATGCTATATAACACAACAGTTTGTCTGTATATGTAGATACTACATTGAAAGTGACAAACTAAACTTTGCATCACTTGTTGCTGATGTGGATAATGTTTAAAAAACAAGTGAAAGCAGTATTGAGGGAATACTGTGGTTGCTTTTATGCACTACAGCCCCTTTAGGGCAAACTGACTCTTCAGTTTGAAATGTGCACTTGACCATTTGAAATGGATGACCCTGATAATTGAGTTGAACACAGTCTTCTGGCAGGTAAAGTGCATTTAAAATGCTGAGAGTTGTTATCACCCACTCTGTAATTTCAGTTGGATGATTTTCAATTATCACTTACAACAATAGTCTATCCTGCTTGATTTGGCAAACTCAGACTACTGTAACCAGAACAAGGACTCTTAATTTTCCTTCCATTTTTCTCTGTAGTTGTGCTAGGAAGAGATTGCTTCATGGCCAGTATCTCACCCTGGTCTTTTATTAAATTATGAGCAAGATCTTTTACCTCCAGAAAACTTAATGAAATAGTTATGGAATGGCATCATGAAATAAACACAAATCCATATTGATTTAAAATTAAAGTGATAAAAAAAACAGCAACATGCTGATATGTTTTGGCTCATCATTAACTGTGTCATGTCAAGGTTTTTTTTGATAATTAACAATTTTATTGGCATTTTGAGTTAACAAACATTACACGCATGCATGTGACAGCTACCTGGTGACAGGACAACCAGCAGTATTAATGTTGGTGCTTGTACATGAAAAGTAAAAAAAAAACGACAGTGCTTGGAACAGACAAACCAATGAAAGAAAGAAAAAATAGATAAATTATGCAAATAAAGAAAGACACACAGGCTAATATGACACAATAATATACTTCCACACTCAGTGATGTCAATTGCAGCAATAACAATAATGAGATATGCCACAGAAATAAAAGTGAGGGGGAGCACTGGAAATGTATCTAAGACTTGAATCCTTGAACCCCTCCCAGTCCTACATCCTGGTCCAGCCCTCTAATGTTGGAGAGATAACTCTCCCATTTCAAACTGAAACTTTCCACTCTGTTCATGAGTCTGTATGACAGGCCTTCCAGCGCAGCTAGTCTACCTAGATGAGTATGCCAAAGATTTAAAGCAGGGGGGCAGAGGGGGCTTTCCATTCTGAAATAATGAGCTTACGCCCCAGCATCGGTGCAGTCTGCATCCATTCCGCATCAGGGTATGGAAGGTCCTCAAGGAGTGACAGGTCCCCCAGGCTATACAGCCTCTGGGAAAAAGGCACATCATGCCCTATGATTTGTGTAACATTTTTGTGAATCTCAGACCAGAAGTCTTGTATTTTGGCGCAGCTCCATAACATATGTACCCTCCCCATTCTGGCATCTCCAGCATTCCGGTATTTGTATTAGATTGACTCTATGTAGCTTGGATGGCGTCCAGTAAACTCTATTCAGATGAGATGGATAAGCCTGGTTTTAAGTTCAGTGGACATATTTTTAAAGTTTAGTAAAATCCTGCTCCATTCCATCTCTGTGAATGCCACTTTGAGGTCCGCCTCCTAAGTCAGTCTGAGGGTGGAATCGCCTTTGTCTGAGCATTTTAGAAGCATTGCATAATAGAGCGAGGCCTTGTGTCCTTTACCAAAGATCCCCATCATTTGTGTACGGAAGCTTACAGTAGGGGGGGGGGGTGTTGACAGAGATACAAAGATATGAAGCAATAGGTGTCTTAGTTGTAAACATTTCCAGAGCTGATGCTGGGGTAGATGAAATTATGCCTTCAGATCATTAAAGGACTTAAGTGTGCCCCCCTCATATAGGTCCCCCAGGGCCAAGATTCCCCTGTCAGCCCATGGCCTGCAGAGAAATGATGATTTCCTTATGCAAAGTTTAGGGTTAAGCCATATGGAGGCTGCAATGTGGAGGTGGGGGTTGAAATTGAACATGAGAGCCATCCTCTACCATACCCATTGTATGTGTGAGAGGATAGGATGGGTTTGTGCCCCTGGTGAAAGCTTAGTGGTGCTGTAATGCATAGATGGGAGTGAGCTGCATAAAGGTCTCTCAAGCTTAAATCGTGGGGGGCTTTTTCAGGAGGTAGTACCCGGTGCACCATATGTCTAAGGCTGAATGCATAGTGATAGAACAACAAGTTTGGGACCCCCAGTCCACCTTGATCTACGGGCCTCTGCAGCTTTCTTTTTAATGCTCTGTTCTTTTATCTGTCTTTATGTAAAGCACTTTGAATTGCCTCTGTGTATGAAATTTGCTATATAAATAAACTTGCTTGCTTGCATAGCTATCAAACTGCTTGAAATATTTGATGGGAATCTTCATCGGGAGAGCCTGTAATAGGTAATTAAAGTTGGGGGCACAATTCATTTTTATTACATTGACCTTGCACCAGAGGGAGAGGAATAGGGGGGACCACCAGTCTATATCACTCTTAAATTTATCTAGGAGAAGTTCAAAATTAATAGGGATCAGGTCAGACAGTGATGGGGGAAATATGATGTCTAGGTATTTAATACCTGACTGTGGCCAAGTGAAGTCGCCAGGTTAGAATAAGGTCTTGGGACAATAGGGTGTCAGATGAAATGCCTCTGATTTGGCCCAGTTCAATTTACATCCAGATAATTTAGAAAACAGAATGATGGTTTTAAACAGGGAGGGGAAAGAGTTTCCTGGTTCTGTTATAAAAACTAAAGCATCGTCTGCATGGAGCATTGGCTTGTGACTACCACTGCCTGTTTGGATACCTGGGAAATCATGGTCTCTGCGAATAGCCACCGCCAGAGGCTCCAGCACCAGTGCAAGGAGCAGAGGACTCATTGGGCAGCCCTGACTGGTACCTCTACGAAGCTCGAAAGACTGCGATAAGATAACATCATTTGTTGCCACTGAGTCTCTAGGGTTGGTGTACAAGAGTTTGACCAAACTAATACATTTCCCGCTAAAACCAAAACCCTCCAGGGGAGAGAACAAGTATTGCCACTCTACCCTATCAAACACCTTCTCCGCATCCAGAGAGAAGGCGGCAGCAGGGGAGGCATCAACCCGGGAGGCCTCATTTTGGGAGGCCCACATGATGTCAATAAAACGTCAGCGGAACTGCAAGTTTGAGTAAAGCCAACTTGGTCAGGGTGGATCAGGCTAATTATCACCACTTCTAGTCTAACAGCTAAGATTTTAGAGGAGGAATTTTACTATCACAGCTGATCAAGCTGATTGGTCTGTAGCTTTTGCAGTCTAACATATCCTTATTTTTCTTTAAAATATGAGAAATAAGTGCCTCTGACAGTGTAGAAAGTAGACTACCCTCATCCAGAGCCTCACTATACATCTGTAAAAGTAAAGGGGAGAGCCTCTCAGCACAGGCCTTATAGAATTCTGCTGTGAAGCTGTCTAAGCCTGGGTCCTTGCTGGATGGGAGACCTCTAATAACATTTGTGATCTCCTCTCCTTTGGTGCATCCAATAAATCCACCTGGTCCTCTGACAAAGTGGGGAGACTGAGGGGAGTCAGGAATATGTGTATCTCCTGCTGGTTGACTTGTGATTCTGACGTCCTGTTTCATCCCCGCTTTCCTTGAAGCACTTAAACTGCACAAGGCTGATACGTGGCCCAACCAATCCCGGCAAAGTTTCCTTGATTCCTGGACCAGTAAATGAGTCTCCTGAAGAATCACAATATCACATCTCTTAGATTTAATAAACATCATAATTTCTTTCTTTTTGATTGGGTGGTTGAGACCCCTGACATTCCATGTCAGTAGGCTTAAGGCCCTTCCCTGATCAGCCTGCATCATGGGGTTTGTATGGATTTGTATGGTGTGTATAGAGAATATAATCTATCACTGAGTCCATCATTGCTGCAACAAACAGTAAGCAAGCAGGTAATAAAGGAAAAAAAAGAGCAAACCTCAAAATAAACATATCCTGTGTGACTGAACAGCCGTCACCAACAGGTGCTCTGAAAGCACCAAACCCAACACATGAAGATCTTGGTCCGTGGCTTTGAACAGTATAACAGCCCATAAAGAGGGCAGTTATGCAGCTACAGCTATGCAGCATAAAAGTAGTGAGATAGAGATATAATATCAGTACAAAAACCATACAAAGGTCATTGACCAAGAGGGAAGGTTGCATTACAATGTTCTTGGCTGCATTACAATAAGAGCGACTATAATACCGACATTATTAGGCCATTACTAATTTTGGGTCAATATGCAGCCTTTTACATGATAGGTATCTAATGAAAACAATACTGCCTCCCTCCAGAGAATTAAATTAAACAAGAATGTTATCTCGGTTTAACTTAAATGGAGTTGACCTTGCTCTCTTGAATGTTGAATGTTTCCTTTAATAGCACATAGATGCTCGATATGTCCTTGGCCATCTGGTCAGTGGGGGTGGCTCCAGTTTTGTTGGAGCTGGGTGCCTGATGCGAGGGCTCGTTATCATTGTCCGCTGTGTTGCTAACGTTAGCTTTAGCTGTGCTTTCTTTGTTAGCCTCGCTGTGTTTGCTGGCCGTGTCTTGGCGTTGTGTTACAGGTTTTTGCTGTGGGCTGGGTATCTTGACTGTATACCTGTAGCTTATAAATCCTCCACTATAAATTGTGTCACTTGAACATAAAATAATATAGTGTATAGATCTTTATTTAGGGGAATAAGCTGTATTGACTGTGGAGCTTCTTGACTAAGCTGCCATCTCCACTGCCTGCATCATGTGACTCGATGTCAAGGTTATTTCTTATCAATCACTTGGCATTGAAATTATTCCAATATTGTTGCATTTTTCTCACGACTTAGATATGAACTCTGTATGTTAACTAAGAATCTCACCACCAATGACACACCTCACTGACACTTGGCACTGTCGTGGAAATTATCTGAAAGCACTAAACACTCATATAAAAAAAATACACAAAACACTGCTGGGTTGAAGATTAAAAAATATTATTGCACAATAAGGAGACAGAACACACAAAGATTTGCATCAGTTTGTCTCAACGAACAAAGAGCAAATCTACTCTATTATAGCTCCAGAAGGAACAGAGAAGTGATCTGTGATTGGTAAATGTATCAGCTTATAAGATTACAGCCAATGTCACACAGCCACGGGATATACATTTACATGTACATGTATGATAAACAAGAGTCACATTTCCCCAAGACTCAGGAAACCAAGAGCCCCAAACCATATATGGCCTTTGACCCCTTAACATGTTCTGCTTACACCAAGACTCAGAGTATTGCCTTCTTGGGCATGAAACAGGATGGGGAAGACCAGTTGGGCCTCTCAACAATAACAAAAGAACATTCCTGTCCAAAGGCACACACACAGAGCCACAGAGAAAATGTAATGATCTTAATTCACATTTGTATATTAAAATGATAAGATAATCATCTGATTGTCTCATCACCTCAACAGCACCTAACTTCCACTTCAATTTTAATTTCAGTCAAGTTAATTTCAGAGTGGTCATTGTGTGAGGCATACAGAGGAGACATACAGTAAAGCTCACACACAAAGTGCTGGGAAAAAGGCCATGTTCTCTTACCCACAATTTTGTTAACGTTGTGAAATGAAATGGTAGCTTATCCGACCACAATTCACCACTCTTTGTTATAGATTTCAGAGAGTGAACCACCCCATTCACCACTCTCCTTATTAAATTTTACCAAATAGCCTGATTGCCAGTATTAGGCCTGATGGAACATTAAAATTTGATCTCTGCCGCTAATAAAGCACCATGGACTTTGTGAACCCAGCTAACAGTCTCATCAAGGAGGACATGTGACTATTTAAATGGTTCTGGGGATTTCCTTGTTCTATTGCCTTTTCTAGTAATAATACTACCATGGGACTCAAATTAAAAAATACTTTTGACATGAATGCTTTTTTTCTTTTTTGCAGTCAATTCTAATATGAAATAACCAGTGTAGGATCAAATATCATATTGCTACACTGTTTGCTGTTGCGAGAAAGATGCAGACACATACTGTAGATATAAACACGCATGTATGTTCAGACATAACTACTGTCTGATCATACACAGTCACACACATTCGCCCTGCTCATAACAAAACACTCTTGCAGCCAGCGATAACTCACGTGGTGAAGGCTGGATTGTACTTGGCTCCCAGGTAGTAAGAGTACAGGTTGAACATGCCAATCATGAAGGCCACAAACACCATGATGAAGATGACCATGAACTTGAAGATGTCTTTGACTGTGCGTCCCAGCGAGATCTGCAGTGGGCCGAAGCTCTCATTGGCTGGAAGGATGTAGGCGATACGTGAGAAACTCAGCACCACAGCGATGGCGTACAGACCTTCTGAGATGATCTGGGGGTCTGACGGGCGCCACTTGTTCCTGGCTGGAGGAGGAGAAAGAAAAAAACAAGTGGCTGAGTAAGCTGTTAATGTATTGTCTGAATAAACAACTGCAGAGTCACACCAGAGATTGTTGTGTTTGATTTTGAAAGAAAATGCTTCACATTTTACCCAGCTAGCATTTTCACACTGAATAAAATCTGATGCATCAGGTAAGCACATATACAGTAGCTCCAAAATGAATATTGAAATGCCATCTATAATCATCCATAGCTACTTCTGTGGAATTTAAATGTCTTCCTGATCAAAGTGAAACAATTGGCCCAAAGCTGGTTAAATATTACTTTCTGCTTTGCAATAATTTCCTTTTATGCAAACCTGTTCATATAGCTTGAAGCTGAACACAGTCGTCAGCTTTATATTACTGTTATTCCTAAAGAGTATAGAAACATGCGTTGATGGAGGAGATGGTGGAGAGAAGAGGGAGAGGGAGGAGGGAAAGTAGCGAGTATGAGACTGGCTGACAGCAAAGAGAAGGGATAAAGGGATAGTGTGTCCAAGGAGAAGTAAGGGGCAGAGACAGAGGACAAGAGGGAAGAGGCGCAGACATAGTCAGATGTAGAAGCAAAGGATAATTGAGTGAGATTGAAAAATGAGATACAAGGGAGATCAATAAAGCGAGGACCAAAAACAGAAGAAAGTTAATGAAAGACGGACTCTATTTCACTGATTTGCTGTTATTGCTGTCATTATCTAGAACAAGAATAACACATATCATACACTGTATGTGCATTTTAAATGTAGATATGGAGACATATGTTAGAACAGCTTACAGGTATAATAAGTGACAATACAGTACTGTACATCTTAATCTATTTGGTGATGTGTCATGACAGAGTCAGACCACCAGATGACAGCACTGATGAAGGTTCTTTTAGTAGGCCACTAAGAAGTGTACAGTCCAGTAGCCTGCAGCCTGAAGCAGGTTTATATGTTGTGTGATCTTGATGTATTATATTCTGACTACATATTTCCTAGAAGGGCCGTCAGAGTAGAGGAGGTAGGTATTAGTAATTGTCTGAGTTAGGTTTTGAATCTACAGTATATTCCCTTCCTGTTATTCTAACCTTATATATATTGTACATTTTTAAATTTACATACAACTGTTCCCTGTATTCACTGTGTCTGTGGAATGTGTGCATGCTTGCATATACTGTGTATCTGTGCTTGCTTACTTATGAGTATATAGCATTCACTTAAACTGGTGTATATGCATATTTATGTGCATGTATTTGTGTTTTATGCACAGCATGTAAAGCATAAATAATAAACAACAGTATCAAACAGGAGGATGTGTGCACAACTATGTACAGAACCAGTCAAATGTTTGGACACATTTTCTCATTCAAGTGAATGGGAAGGTGTGTCCAAACTTTTGACTGGTACTATACAGTATATATATCTCATGTCCATGCAACAATAACATTTTTATCCTAATGACAGATACTTTCCCATCTTCTAGTGTCTCAGTTGAAGTTATTTGTTATTCTTGACTTTTTTTTAAGATTAATTTTTTGGCCATTTATTTATTCATGACATTTTTACACACGCATCTGATTTGCTACTCCTTATCAGTGAACAGCAGCACAACAAGGACTCAAGTACCCCATGGAAGCTTTTATATTTCATCATGTGCTGTAAAATTGGCCCCTTCTGGGAAAAATTGTCTGAGATGTGAGGCAGTTTACCATTTTGTGCAGTAGAAACAAACAATATTTTCAGATTAAACATCAGAAGAATAGGATTGTTATCATGAACAGTGATATATATATATATATATATATATATATATACAAACAAAGAAAAGAGTTCCCTGTGCAGGAACTCAGACTGTCCGAGTAATCTTTGGAAAAGAAAACACCAAAGTAATGGGTAAACAAAACATCTTATACATATAAATAAATATCTTCAAAACATTTCATTAAAGGTAATAACATGGTAAAGTTATTAACAATGTTAGATTCATATGTTTGGAGTAACTGCTTACCGTATGTGAAGTAGGCCACTTCATCAGGCAGCGAGGCGTTGCTGAGGTCTTCATCTGGTACGTGCATGTCCACATACTGCTGTGCTTTGGACGCCTTGAGGAATGCCATGAAGCGTGCCGTGAAGGACGCCACAAAGATGGACAGCATGCCAAAGTCCAGAACATTCCAGAGGTGCATGATGTACTCTCTGGGCCCGTCGCTCCAGATCTCCTTACATTCTGACCAAATCATACCTAAAGGAGGACACAGACACACACACACACATAAACACATGGTTACATTGTCGAAATATAGGAAATAAGATGAATACAAATACACATAAATAAGGAGGCTCTCACAGGTACAAACATAAACATGCACATTAAACAGATAACAACAAGGCTTATAATTTATTCTTATAGCTCAGGTGCATACAAACACACAAACACACACACACACACACACCTAAGCCCTCCAACGCAACCATTTTGTCATTCTCTATTTGGAGCCAAAACAAGGAGAAAATTGCTTATTGAAAAGGTGCCCTGATCAGTATCATCTCTATAACAATTACTGGGCCTTCAAAGGATGCTGCTGGAATTACAATGACCATACCTAAACCACCAGTCGCTGCACACATACACCCACATACATGGACACACTCATATGAGCACCTGCTGCCAAAAACTGCCGCTCATGGGAAAAGAATGGCACCATTACAAGCAAACAAATAAAAATAGAGCCATATGCGCACAAACATACACAAACCACACACATAATGTTATTATGTGTGTTTGTCTAGAATCTAGATGAAAGAAAGAACATCAGCAGATGGGCAGCAGCTGAGGTCTGACAGAAATTGCCTTTGGGTATTTATATGTTGAGTTTGTCTTTCTGTCACTTTCTTCTATCTCCCTGTTTCTTCACGCCTGTCTTCTTGTATGCCATACACTCCACCCCTTGTTTTACCCACTGCCCACCGTTACTATCTTTCCTGTATTGCTTTCCCACTATCCCTCCCTCTAATGTTTCCTCAGCACCACTGCTCAGGTCAACCTTCAAATTTCCCTCTAGCTTATCATTAGGAGCCAGCATGGTCACTGCTCATGCTGCATCCAACCAGCAAATTTTTATTTGATCTTTGGAAGATAAAAGAGAATGACTTGTTGTATTGCCATAACCTTGGCTTTCATCCACTTGGATGGTATGGAGCTGCATTAGTCTTTAATTCTACCTCATATCAAAGTTGGTTCACTGAGTCTTCCAGGTACTTCAGTGGTTTAAACCCTAATACTAAAAAACCTTAATACTTTGGATTAGCATCAAAAACGTATAAAACCTTGGTAAAAACATTGCCAGCTCTTCCTGCTCGCATGTTAATAAAGTGTATCCACATTGATTTAAATAAAAATTTAAAACAAATCCTCTAGGAAAGATTAGACTAGACTTAAAATCAATGAAAATGCATCAAAGTAGTGTGTTAAATGGTGTAGAATCTGCCTTGACAGCGACTATTAAACATTTATTTGCATATTAAATGGCTGTAACTGAGCAGATTTCCAAACACTGCCACAGTGTGTGCGCGCCGTGTGTGAGACAAGTCGACTCACCCAACACCCACTTCATGATCAACATCTCCGTCCAGGAGAACTGGGTGGTCTTGACCCTGAACACCTGTCGCGGGTGGTCTGTGATGGTCTCATTGGGCAGGTTCTTGACGCCCTCGAAGCGGTCGGAGGCATTGACAACCAGCAGACCCAGGAAGATGGTGAAGGAGACAGCGTGAGCCACAAACTTCATGAAAGGGCTTCGCAGGATCTGACCGAGCTGGAAGTAGAAGGATTGAAGATAGAAACACGAAGTTAGAGATTTTCATTAGTCATTAATGGATATTTGTTAAGCTCTTAACTTCTGTTTGCCAACACAACAACCTGCAAACCCAGTTTTTTTAAATTATGCTGAATATACATTTTAAGTTGTTTCTTTTACAGTGTAGAAAGTGACAAAAAACTGCAGGGAAATAACGCATCTGTTTTTATTTTCTGAGATAACTCTTGCTTTTTGCAGACTTTCTGACATTTTGGTCCTTGGAGATGAAAATCTGAAAAGCACCGCTACCCAACCATCTTTGCAGACAAACAGCAGCTGTTGCAATTCATGGGTAAGCTTAACCACTGATCACTTTCACAGCAACATGATGCCAGCGTAACTAGATGCCAAACAATCAACAGAGTTTTTAGAAATACACCATATGGGGAGAGCGGAGTGCAAGGTGGTGCTGCACAAGGAGCTTTAAACATGCCATCACACAGAGGGACATTCTTATAATTGCACAAAAATATGCCAAGACACACAAATGCACATCCATGCGCACACACACACACACACACTTCCAACCTCATACAGATATTTCAGATACCAACATTTGCCACTCTCTAAACCTGCTGTGTTCAATATTAACTACCCACAGGATATCTCTACTCTCTGCATGCACAGTAACACATTAGATCCAATAGCTGTTCCCATGCCACACACACTACTAAACCATGTGGGAAGAGGTTGTCTGGTGAATCTTAACCCCGCAAAACCTCCTCTAAACCTCCTCCTGCCACTGGGACAGCTCCGCCTGCCTTCATTACTCCCAGCTGCTGTGCTGATAAGGTCGATCCATTTCACCCCTCAGCTTAAATGAGATGGTCATTCTAGATCTAGGCCTCCTACTGTGTCAGGACTGCAAACCCCATGGGTTTCTATTTTGTCATTGTGATGGTGACAAGAGTTGATCTTCTCTCTCCCAACGAAATGGTGGCTGGTGGCTGGCGGCAGCTGGCGCATGCAGACAAAACAAAATGGGTTTCGGTGTGAAATGGAAATCACACAAGGCCAGAATGAAGCTGCTGCATGCTCTATTATCCTCTAGCATTTTTCATCTGGGAGAATCAAGTCTGAAGTACAATATGTGCAGACAGGCATCCACTGATAATTATGTATCTACAGTAAGTATGAGAAAATACGTTTTGTGGTCATTAAACTGTACTCTATGTAAACCATTTAAATGATTAGATTTTATGTACATTTTAGAGTTTCTGTACACACTGTTCCTTCTCTACACTTCTTCCTCTCTAGCTCACACACAGACACACAATCCCATTTAAAGATATAGATTATTTGATTAATCAGCCTTCAATTTGACTACAATGCAGCAACAACTCTGCCCCCACCAAGACTTTGCTTTTAAGTCTAATATTTTGTAGTTGATAACATTTTTGTATCCTGAGTGACAAAGGTTACAATACCATGAGACTATTAAATGATGTCCAGTCATTCCATCAATGATTAATGGATTGTGACCCTGTCCTGTGTGTATCGATTAGGCTTTTTTTCATGTGGTGACCTGGGTTTGAATCCTCCAAGAGACTATAGAGTAAAGGACAAAAAAAGAAGATGAAGAAAAGAGACGCAGGAGAAGGAGAATCCTGAGATGTGAATAAAATAATCAAAAATCCAAACAGTGGGGTCAGAGTGTGCATGCAAAGTGATATTAGAGCAAATTTAATGGATGACAGACTGCAGGAAAGTAATTAAAGAACAAATGATTAGCTAATATGGGAGCGACATGTGGTATTTATAAAAGTCGCATATCATTGTCAAATTGATTGTGATAGCTAGTGTAATTACCATAAATAAAAGTCCTCTACTTTGTGCCAGTAGGATTGCTGGTGTGTGTCAAAAGCACTACATTTACCATGATGTACTTGGTATGTATATTTCTCTTCTCTCACACATATCTGCAATATCAATGTGCATTTGAACAGGGGAATAAACAGCAAGTATTATATTAAACAAATATGGATACTGGTGACCTATATCACACATATTTACTGTCCTATCACTGTGCTAACATATAACGGAAGTTGAATAGTAGGTCTGGTACAAGAAATTAAGTCATTTCTAGAGGTTGCACAGGCCTGATTTTTAAAGAAATTAACTATTAAAAATGTTGAACCACTAAGTAATGCAGTAAAAGTTCATCAACAATAAAATGCTACAAGCAGAGCCTACTGGGGAAGCTGTATGCTGTTATGGATATCTTTAATCAAACATGGGGAGTCTTGTTCCTTGACTACGGCACGATGCTTGTTCCAGGAAGACGATAATCTGATGGCAATTCTTTTTCTATTGCTTGTTTTTTCTTTTACGCCATGTTTCATCTCTTTCCTGTTACTCTGGGAAGGCTCAAACTATTCCAACATGCACCTACAAATACATGTGCCATCACTCTCTGCATGTCTTCCTCCGATCAACCTCTTCAACCGATAAGAAAACATTCTATATCTAAATACGCATCTGTTTCTCATCACTTCCAAAGCAGATCTCCTATTTTTCTCTTGAGGGAAATTTCTCAGGTAATTATATCCATGTTTTCTGTCTGACTCATGTACTACTTATTTTTGAGCAACAAGAATATCAATATCTTCATCTATTCTGGCTGATATGAAATGTAATATGGTTTGGGGTTCTGATATCCGTGTGTTGCGGCGTGGTAAATGGAGAGTATTATGAGCTGTGAGAGATAAGCAGCTGATGAGATGAGCCGAATAACATTGCGTGATTAGCGCCAGGTGTAGGTGGGTACCGGGTACGCTACACACAATCAACCAAAACACATCAAAGCTTTCTCACTGCAACCTGCAGCTGTCTTTATGTATTTCTCAGATTCCTTCTGTCTTTATTTCATCATCAAATCCATTTAATGTAACTTTTTGTCTCTGTTGAGCTGCCATCACATTGTTATTAAGCATGTATAAACATCCATTTTGTCCCTCAGTTATTAGTTTACTTATTTTTAATATCCAACCCTCTGTAGTTCTGCCTTTTCAACATCTTAAATGTCTATTTCTAGTATTTAACTGGTCTTTAAAACTCACCTGTTACATAATAATAATACATTACAAGGTTCCTCGCATCCTATATTAATTTGTTATTTTTACTCACTGCTACCTCTTTTCTTGCTCTCTCAGCTGCGTCAGAAAATGGCAGACTGTGACACACAGGCTCATTGGTTGATTGATTCATAATTAAATGTAATCATAAACGCATGCACGTGCATACATGTGCGCGCACACAAAAACACACACTCACACACACATTATGCACAGGTGTTTTCGTGACACAGTGAGATTAGAAGCAGCTAGTGTCTCATGATTGAATCCGTGTCCCTCATTGAGACGCGCTCTCAGTGTTGCTGCTCTCCATCCTCTCACACACACACTTGACATCAGCTGCTCTTTCTTTCTACAAAATGACTAATTCATCAGTCACACCTAAAATCAACCACTCAAAGGTCCTCAACAGGGTATCTGAAGCTTAGCACACACACACACACACACACACACACACACACACACACACACCACTTGATGATGAGGTGGAGGATTATCCAAGTTGATGAGCAGATTTGCAAAACCGCTCGCTCACCTCCTGTGAGTGTGTCACTTTACAGATTATAATTTGGTTGATGGAGTATTAACAAAATGTGATAGAGTGCCTCAAGACCCTATAAGCAAATAGCGATTACCCAGAGCTCCTTAGATCTAAAATCTGTAATGTTTTTAGCCACACTAGTCATCCGGTCTGTCTGTCCAACCCTTTGTCCCAGAGTGAAATACCTGGACATCTTGCATGCACTTTGACTCTGATGAAGACACAGTAGTGTTGAAATGTCTTTTTGCAGAGTTAAAGGCTGTGAATTAATTTGTTCTCTGGAAGTTTGCTGTCCTTGAACTGAGAAACACCTGATTCAGCTGCATTTTGCTGGGAGATGCGCGGACAGCCCTGTTTCAACTAGATACCTCAACATCTATTGGGTGGGCGCGCCATAAAGTTTTGGCACAGACATTCATGGTCCCATCCCAACCAACAGGTCAATATTTTCCACTTGTCCAGCAATGCACAACAGAAGTCAAGAGCAGGAGCTCCAGCACCTGTAAAGTACAGCTTTAACATCGATAAGCATGTTAGCATGCTGATGCACCTGTCACAGGTACCGTTACAGGACTGTTGATTTGCATGTTAACATCCAAATCAAAGCACAGGTGAGCCTACAGTAAAGACAGCTTAGGATGACAAAGTATATCTTAGACTCTAAGCCTGAGACATCCTCTTCTGGAGAGGGATCTACTCTCCATTTCTCATCAATCAAACTGTTTTTTTTAGTATGTAATGAGCATTAGAGTCTTAAGGTTGGCTGCTTGTGTGGCTTTAGACATTTGGTACATTTCCTTTTACAAGTCATATTACATAGTAATTTCTTTGTGTATGTGTGTGTTTTTTTTTAAGAGAATATGTGTGTGTTGTGTGTTCATACCTTACTACATGGCATGATCCAGTAGGCAATAGCCAAGAATGGCAGGCCAACCGTGACCCCCAGCACCGTCCAGCACTTCACCCCGATGGACTGCTGCCTCAGACCAGGAAGGTTCTCGTACCAGATAGTCAGCAGCTGCTGCTGACAGTTAGGATGGGCAACAAACTGCAGAGAGAGGGCAACAAGTGAATCAGACTAATGGTGAGAGGAGATGGGGACAGAGAGCAACGGAAATGAGTGAGGAGAAAGAAAGAGATGGGAAGAGGAGAGTGAGAGGGGAGCAATTAGCAGCAGCCATCAATAAGGACATTTTCAGAGGAGCAATAATGATTTGCTTTACTCAGTATTAGACATTTAGAAATATTTCTGCCACCATAGAGTGGTCTCAGCAGCAGAACATTTAGCAAACAACATGCCACCACATCTCTGGCAGCTACACTGAAATAGCCCAGTGGTCACAAAAAGGAAGAAGGTGGCTTATTTAACAAGCTGATAGCAGAAGAATATTATCTTGGTCAATACTGACCAGGTCAAAAACATACTGAGCATAAAAATCTGACCTGACAAACTGTCTTGGAGCCAAAAAATCTTCAGCATTTTTATGGTAATGACTATCTTTATTATAAAAGTATGCATGGCACATATGGTACTTTCAAGTTCTTTATGAATTACTGCGAGAGTGTAAAATGAATCTATAGTCCAAGAACATGCCATGTTCATGTTGAGGGCTCCTGGTGCTTCACTTTATGCAAATATTCAAGGTACTGTATTCTTAGCTGAGCGTGCAGGCTACTATTATACTTTTGTGTGCTCATTACAATCAAAATATATTATTCACAACACGTTTGTAGTCATGGCTGCTACTTGGCTTCATTTAGGGAGAAAAAATGCCAACAAGCAGGTTGAGAAATCAATTTAATATACAATATGCAAAAGAGAGCAGGCTGCAAATATGAGTGTGAGTGAATGAGAGTGTTAACATTCATTACTGAAGCATGTGCGCTTTATGAGACAAGGCTTGCCTGGCATTTCAGCATCTGCTGACGACTTTACTGTAAGAGAGGAAGTGATAAATGAAAGCCAGTACTGGTCTGGTGAGGCTGCACAGGAGACAAGGGATGAGGATGGAGAGGATGGATCTTTTTGTTCCAGCTGGAGGAAGGATGTGGACAACAGAGCAATCAATTCTCATTAGGCAATCAACTAGTGTAAGAATTGAACTGTGTTTGTGCGTTGCTTTTTTTCTTTTAATCTATGATTTGAGCAACAGGTCACCTCTGCTCCAACCTGCCCTCTTTTCCTTGATTTTCTTTCGTGTCTTTGTTTTCTCCCTCCATCAATCATTTCCACCCCTTCACCAATCAGCCTCGCTCATCACATTCAGGGGAGCATTTATCTGAGCTGATGACTGATATCTTCCCATCCATCGAGCGAAACAGACACACACACGATGTGTAAATGTTCACACTGTCATTTGTACATTCAGAGGGAAACCATACACACCCTTCCCTCACACATAACTGTAGTTAACATGGTTTCCTACTGGTGTCCAGTGACCAGTCTATCAAACCACTGACCCATGACATGACCCCTCCCCGCATCCAGCACCCTGCACCATACAGTCATGCTCCACCTGGTTTCCATGGCAATCTATCTCTCCCTCTCTCCTGGCCTCCTGTGTAATTAGCTCCCCAAGTATTGGTCACGCTCTCTTGTACAGGATGCTGGCTCGAACAGGCTGTTTACTGCCCAGCACGCACATAAACACACGCACACACACACACACACACACATTACACTAACACACTAGCATTTACACGCACACAAACTTACACTTGGGATTTACCTGATTAGAGAAAACACACAGCATATGAAGGAGAGAGAGAGAGAGAGAGTATGTGGTAGAAGAGGTAGGGGGAAAAGGGATTTGGTTTGACATTTAGTAAGAACACCTCTGCTAAGCAGGGATTAGCTCTCTGACATTTGTTGTTTACATAGAGCCCTCTGAGGCCACATGCACGAAAATACACAAAAATACACGTGTTCACACATATATACATCGATGGCTCATAGACACTAGCTTACAAACACACAAGTTAAGTTACATGTAAAAAACTGCTGTAAAACTGTTAATCCTCCTCAAGATATACTATCAAATTAAGGCACATATTGTATGTAACTTGCTTTCACATTCTGTGTGGTAAGATTTCAGTCCAACATTTAAAAATCTGTTCCTGTTGCAGTTCATCATTATGAACATCTGCGGATTATCATAAATCCAAATAATAAAATAATCGTAAACTAAACAGGCTGAGGTGGTGATACTTTATTGATTCACTTATGAGGACAGGTTGACTCTAGTTCTTTCAACAAGTACTTGTACCAAATCAACATGATTAAAGGAATAGTTTGACATTTTGTGGAAATTAGCTTATTTGCTTTCTTGCCACGATTTAGATCAGAAGATCAATACCAATCTAATGTCTGCCCATTAAGTATGAAACTATAGCCAGGAGGCAATTTGTGTTGGTTGGTGTTGTTGGTGTTGCTTCTAATATTAATGCTAAGATAAGCTAATTACCTACTGGCTCTAGTTTCATTGTCACTCTCTGTAAGAAATTAGCTATTCCTTTAAGATATGGTTACATTTAGGAAAGATTGCCATGTGGGCTGCAGGAGTCTAACATTGACTGCAGGTAGAACATGAATCCTCTTCTCAGTTGTCAAAGTGGAACACTTAGTGCACCCATCCACTAACCTGCCTTCCTCACCGTATTCTTTGCTTCACTGTAAAAATGTCAAATCACTTCCTGCTTTGACACTGAAGCTTCGCTTTAAGGTTGCTTTAAACAGTTTGAACAAACAACTACCACTGCTGGTTTTCACAGTCATTCATACCATCCTCCTGTTTTGTGTTATTGTTATTTACAGTATATTGTTGCATGATGGTCCAAGATGAACAAAATTTCAACCCATGGAAAAAACATCTATATATATATATATATATATATATATATATAGGTGGACATTCAAAATCTACTGGCATATGAATAAAATACAACGATTTATTTTTTGTTCATCTTACCTTCTTGACTTCATACTTGATGGCCAGTATGACACGGCTGAGGCAGGGTCGGTTGTAGGGGCTCGGAGGGCACTGATCCACGTCGCCATTCAGTATGGCCTCCACTTCCTCTGTGTCCCGACAAAGGTCCAACACACCCACCACAAAGTCCTTACACTGCATGGACAGCTTACGGTAGTCATTCTGCAACAAGGGGACAAGCATAGAGAAGAAAGGACAAGCTTGAGTTTAAAAGAGAATCTAAACTCACTGGTCCTCCAGATGTTCTCACATCATGCATTTAGTTGCAATCAAAAAAAATCAACATGTCTTGTCTGTTTATGTTGTTATCTAATGTTAACTGCATGGTGCTTGCCCAGTACAGTATAGTCAGTCACCTCCACAGTCTCTTGTGTCTTTTTAAAAATCTTTGGACCTTTGCCGATAAAGGCTTGAAAATGCTTCCCCGCCTTTTGTGCCTGTGTGCCATGTGGGTCCTCACCTGTGTCCTTGAGCTCAGACATCACACTTTTTTTTAATGAAATGTCAACCTGTCAGAGACATTTATTCCCATTTGCAATTATAATATGGATTGAGTGTAAAAAGAAATGAAAGGGTGATACTGTGATTTGGTTCATGACCTTTCCATCTTGAAACATCGTTTGTCTTTGCAAAATAATATCAGCTGAACAACAGCTGAAAGGAGGGATCTACTCTGCTTTTGTTATGCTCATTTCAAATACTTATTTAGTGCATTCCCCTCCCCCAGATTTTATGCACAGTTTGACTTTCCACATAAAAACTTGAAAGGAAATGCCTGGAATTTGAATTGCTATTGATAATTTAAGCATTTCCTTTGGCAGTCTTGTGAAGTGAAGTTATTATTGAAAGTACACTCCATAACATATGAAGAAATGTTTCTTCTTCAACATAACTCCATTGATGCCACCCTGCTTCATGATAATTTTACTCATCCAAGTGTTTGAAATGCTTGAAAAGACAGTTGCCTATCTAATGCAGTTTTTTTACAGTCTTTATTGTCGTTATAACTGTGCCCACTTCGCTACTCCATTGCTGTCGGGCCTTTCTCTTTCTCCAATAATTGTTCAAGTTTCCCCTCTGTGTCATGGCCCCCGCAGTTCACTTCTCACCCTTCTTTCAGACGCCTTTCCCCCTCACCCTCCTGCCTTGTTGTGTCAACAGTTGGCCAAACACAGAAGCAGTCAGCTGATTGAGGCTTCTGGCAGGTTCAAGAAACAAGATTCAAAGATTTCTTGGTCACATACTCATATTTTCAACATGTGCAGTGAAATGCGGGGGTCGCACATCTGGAAGATGTGTTAATGTGCTGTAAGAGTAAAAAATAAAAACTAGAAAAGAGAACCTGTAATGCATATGTAATGCACACACAATGCATATTGTCAGTATAGGAAAATGTACATATTTGTAGGTAGACTTTTAAAATGTGTACACGCTCAGAGACAGATGCTTTACATCATCCTGATAGTCTGAAGGAAGATGTTTTTTCTCTGTGTTGGACTTGTAGCTACAGAGGCAATTCCCTGAGTGTAGAAGCTGCTGGTGGGGATCCTTCATAATCTTACTAGCTCTGGTTCTGCAGAGCCAGGTTCCCTCTGGTGTATAAATTCTGCAGGGTGTGGAGCAAACATCCAATTGTATACTATAGCGCACAACTCTAGACAGTAGGGCTTTCCAGTCCTGAGCAGAGTAATTCCCATACCAGTTGGTGATGCTCTCTTTTAGGGCAGCACCAGAGTAGAAGGTCTGTGTGTGTGGACTATGTCAGATTTGTTCAACTCTTGTCTCAGCCTCCTTCATATCTCCCTGGTAGTGAGTCCAGAGTTGTGAGCTGCAGAATTTTGTTCAATAGATCCAATTAATATATAATTGACCAACTTTGTTATGAAGCTTGTCACTACTTCCATAAATTCACTGATGTTGTCAGAGCTGGATTGGAATATATTCCAGTCATTCTGCATGTGACCTGACCTCTCTCATCACCACGGCTTCCCATACCATCCTTTTTTATATTCTGGTATGAGGAAGATGAGTTGAAATAGTGTAATCAGTTTTCTGGAGTCACAGTGAGTTTGTATTTTTAAATACCAAAAGGCTAAAAGCATTACATTTTAGAATTTGGCCCATCAAGCATGGATTTATGATATAAGAAAAAAAAAGTCCTGCTAGATAAAGGTGATCAAAGGGCCCATCGCTATCTGCAAAAACAAAAAGTCAGTTCTCTGCATCAAGCAATGACAGCATCTTTGGGGACATGAAGGAAAAGATGCCTTTTGGTGTGTTTTTCCTTTAGGCTGGTAAGTGAAAGAAATCAATAACAATTTTTTTTGTACATTGATGTAAAGGCAAGGCTTCAGGGTAGTACATGCACAAGAACGGTTTCTTAATCAATGATATTTGCATTGTAAAACACACATCAGGAATACACAAGCACAGCCATTACACACATGTGTGAAATTGCAATCAGAATTCAAGGCATGGCGTTTGTGCCTCAGGGGCTGAGATAAAGGAAAGGGAACGATGTTGTGAGATTGAAAATGGAGACAGAGCAGTGTGAAGCAGAGTGAGAATGGTTACAGATGAGTGAACTGAGGGGGACAAGAGCCAAGCCTCGAACATGAAGGGAGGGAAGCGGGGGGATGTAAGATGGAGAGATGAGGGAAAAAAAGAGGGATAGAGGATCATCTACCACTCAGTCCACCTCTTTTTCACTTTATCTCTTGCTGTCTGTCTCATACTGTATCTGTCTCAATTCTTTACACTATTAAGAAACTAAGTTAAACTAAAACTGGCACAATACAGAACAAAGTAAAATTTAATTTAAAAAAAAATTAAAAACACCCTACTCTACCTTACTTCTCTCTCTCTCTCTCTCTGTCTCTCCCAAGGATATTTGGAGGTTGTGTGTATGTGTCTGTGTGTGTGTGTCCAGAGGCTCTTATGAGAAATTGATGGGCTGTCTTGGAAAGTAAGATGTTTGGAGATAAATGTCCGTGCTGTTCGGGAGGTCCTGATATGCCTTTAGCAGCCCCTTCATAAACATCCAGCATGCACCACTAGCAGCACTCTCATCTCTGCACTGTGACAGCTTGTGTGCCAGTGTGTGTGAGTTGTCGGCGCTTGACTGTGTGTACATATGTATAAATGTTTTGTTGTGACATAACATTTTTATTAATATAAAACATAACCTTGTCTGGGCACCACCTCCCTTTTGGTTAGAATTTGTTAGTGTCAGGAGGGAGCACTAACCCTTGTTCAATTTAATCAATGAACCAGTCTCATAACCATAAGTTCTTGTCCCGACAGTGACCTCTGGTTTACTGCAGCTCAAATAGGACAAACAACCACTTTAGGACATAAAGTGAAAATATAGTAACCTGAGTTTAATGCCAAGTAAACTTGTTTCAATAAAAGATTAAATACACATATACTTGGTTGAAAAACAAATAAATGTTTTAAGAATTTTTCTCGAGTTCTGGAGACCGGGTCAAAGAAAAATCTCTTTGAGGCTGTTTTATAAGTTTGGACAAAAATTTTAATTTTTAAACGCAAAATAAATTCACACTTCAGAGTCACTGGGTCTGAACATTTCATGTCACCTTGTATCATATATTGTGAAACCATTCAGGGCCATTCAAGGCGCCCAACCTTCATTGATTTAACTTTCTCAAACCATCTACACTGAAATAAATGTTTAATACTATAGTGAAATGAAATAACGTTAAAGCAACGACTATGTGACTGGATTAAACTTTCAGAAAAATATTCAAATATAAATTCAACACAACTCGTACTTCATAATATAAAAACATTCAATATGACTATTGTTTAATAATAAAAGAAAACTTCAACCTGAAATTCTTCAAACATTATATCTTTACATTCATAATACTTCAGAAAATTCTCTCTTTCAATACAACTCCTTATCTAATTTAACTATTAAAAAAATGATTATCTATGAGGTTAATAGATCAAAAGTTAAACACTTAGGGAATTTAACTCTTAAGAACTCTTTGTTTAACACAATTAAAGAACAAGCGGCTGTCCTCTTACAGTTTTAATTTCTGTAATCGCAGGTGGACACATAAACTGTAACCTTTATCGTGTTAGCATGTTAGTATGTACAGTATATATAGTAGACAGCCGAGGCAGATTTAATGAATTGAAGTGCCGGACAAATGGAAATTATGTCCCTTTGGTGGTTAGGGGCTAATCAAAATCATTATGGTTTATCTTCTGGGGGACAGTTAATGTCTGTAACAAATTTAATGGCAAATTTTAACTGTCCAAAGTAGTTGCCAAAGATATTTCACTCTGAACTAAACTGAATTAAATTTGCGACTATGCCTTGAAGTCAAACCAAGCAGCACATGTCAGCTTACATAACCACAGAGAAGCATCTTAGTGGTCTTAAGCCGGAATTATGCTTCTCTGAAGACACACATAGATGTCTATGTGAACATACTGTACGCAGCGAAGGGTGTTATAGGTAACCATGGGTCTCAGCAGCCGACACACACACCCTCTAAATCTTAACAATGTGTCAGGTGGGCCTGCGAGTCAAGCAAATCAATTCAACACCTGTCGGGAGGCAGGTCTGAAGTGGAGATCAAAACAAACAAAAACGTATTACATACAAGAATAAAAGAAACAGCCACGCTTTTAAAGTGCTTTAGTGCTCTAAACGTGTCATCAATGACATAAAGTATTGTTTCATTCTTTTACATGTCACATTTATTCTCAGTGACATGATGCCTTAATCTAAGCCTTAGCTTGTATTCCCCATGTTTGATTTCCCCATATACCACATGACTGTCTAAACAGTATTTGATATTTTAATGTAATGAGAATATGACGTAGAGGAGGGCTAGGGAGACAAATAAAGAGAGAAGACAGAGGGGTGATAATGAGATGGTAATGAGACAGATGAGCTCCAACACAACTCGGGTCCCTCAGGTGAGCCCTTCTCATTAAGTTGTCTGGAGACGGGGAATTGAATGACAAGCAGAAAGGCTAAATGACAAACACAAAGGTGGACAAAAAGGCAGAGGAATGGATGAATAAGGAGAAACATAAATTAACAGCCACACATGGATGGACAAAGAAAGGCAAATAAGCAGAGGGATGGAAATTGTAATGTTATCAGACCATTGTTATCTGATTGGTTATCTGGTGGCTTTCTACATTAATGACGTCAAATACAAATATAATTTACTATGAATCAATTGTAGCTGAGCAGTATCTGCCACTCCAAAATGTAATATAATCTCTCTGTAAGTTTGTTAAATTGGTATAAAGTGAAGCTGAGTAGTTAGTAACTCCAAGAAAAAGTGGGCCAATAAAGAACTTTCTGCTGGCATTAGAGATGAAAGATGATACACAGAAAAGTGCACTTTTCTCACACCGTGCAGTGTAAAACTGTCAAAGATGACCATGCCACAGAGCCACAGAAGTGGCTTTTTAAAGGTCTGCCTGGCACACAGACAAAGGGAGACTATTCCTGACACGTTTCAGACAATTATTACCACTCCAAAAACATAAAACAAAGTAGCGTGGACAGCTGGATACAAAGTAGTTGTGTATCTAAAAGGTCTGGCAGAGACCTTGAATACACTGCAAACTCATCCAGTAAGTCTTGGTGTCTTGTTAAGTTAACTTTCATATTGGATTTTCTTGATGACAGGGTGTGAATCTAGTTTACCAGGATGCCCCAGTTTAATTTTTCAATGTGCTTTTGCAAACCATTTTGCGATGTATAATGATAACAGAAAATATAGTCATAATGGTTTCAACTGTAACAGCTATCCCTACTGGTCAGTTAGTTAGCAACACTAAACCTTGTATATCCACAGCACAGCTCTCCCTCTTTCTCTGTGTGACTCATTTGTCAGCAGGTGTGGTGGCCTTAATATCCCAAGCCAACTGATTTGGGGCAGGTGTACCAGCTGGCACAGTAGGAGTGAATCAAGTCCCTCTCCACCTTCAACCAGCCCTTAAAGCTTGCCCAAACCTTCTGCACAGCATAGGTAAGTGGGCATGTTTTACCCTGGCCCCAAGCTAATCAACCTGCCTCAGGACAGATGCCTGCAAACACATCTGGCACGGCGGGGTTGATTCCTGGTTTCTTTGGGTATGTGTGGGTGTGTGTCGGTGCGTGAGGGACTGCTGTGAGTCAAAGATGTAAAGACCTTAGATCCAGGAACCTCAAACAACATCATTCTATTACACACCCGAGCAACTTAATTTTCTCCAGCACACACACACACACAGTGCAGTATATATAGTATGCAATCCTTTCTCTCAGTAAAAGCTCATCTCTTATATTTTCCATCAAACAATAAAGTGTTCCACTTTACAATTCTTATTTCACCACAACCTGAGGAAAGATTGCATAGGTAATAGGTAGTTCAGAAGAGCAATAAAAATCTAGAGAGCACTGGGAAATCCATTCAAGATGAGAGTCTAGTGATTTAGCTGTATCATTGGCAGGAATGGCTTGAAACATTGGCAGAGATGGATCTTCAAATTTTCATTCAGCCTGCACTCTGAAAAAAACGGATGAGAATGTGAGGACCATAATAATACCTAAAGTGATCAAATACACTCATTTACATTTACATTATGGCTGTTCTGTCATTCCAAAATAATTTTTAAAATGTATTGTGTGTGTCTCCAGAGGAGGACAATCCCTCTTTTTTCACCTCATATCCCTTTGCCAGTCAGAAAAATGTTCCGTCACCTCTTTGCCAACCCATAGAAAAAAAGTTTGCTTGTGTGAACTGTGGCATTAAGAAAGTGAGGGGGGCGAAAAAAGAAAATACTGATAAACAAACAAAAAATGTCAAGAGAGACACAGACCAACTCACCTTAAACTCTGTCTCAATGTTAGCCAGTCTTGCCAGTTCGTTGCTGAGCTCCAGGGCGGTTAGCACAGGATCTTCACTGCTGAGGGACAGGTAAGCGGCACTGGCCAGGCCCTTATATGCATTCATCCTGGAGCGTGAGTGACTAAATGAGTCTTTCTTCTGTTTATCCAGGCATTCGGAACACTTACAGAAGTAGTCATGGGGCCTTTCGATGCGGGCCCCCTTGGACAGTAGGATGTGGACAATTTCGTACTCCATGCAGTGAGCAGCCAGGATGATGGGTGTGACGTCATGCGAGAAACGTGTTCCATCCTCATCATAAGCATAGAAGACGTCATCGCGCATCTCCTGCTCCAGAGGGCTCAAAGCCAGCCGGAGACCTCCGCCAAAAGCAGGGTGGGCGAGAATGGCTTCTACGATGCGAACGTAACCCTTGGAAATAGCCAAAAGCAGGCCATCTCCGATCCTAGCCAACCCATCCTTCTTTAGCAGCAGCTCGGTCACTTCTAGGTGCTCATTGCCCACTGCCAGCTGCAATGCATTCTGGCCCATGTAGTCCACACAGTTGAAGTTCAAGGTTTTAGACTCTTCCAGCATTTTACGGACCACAGGAATGTTTCCATATTCAGCAGCATCCAGAAAACGCTCCTCCTCTGCAGTGAGGGGTGAGCCACGCTCATTGAACATATAGGCGGGGCCTCGCACTGCCTGGCGACGCCCCTTCTCCCTCAACGTGGTATGGCGGCGATGCATAGCCTCCACCCTGTAGACAGCAGAGAGAGGAGGAAATAGTGAGGCGAACCAAAATAACAAGGATTAACATGATGGAGGTGTAGGTAGGAGAGAAAAAAAGCTTTGACATTCAGAGGAAGGAGTGATGAAGTGGCGGAAACAAAAGTGGAGAGAAAGAGAGCAAATGATGGAGGTAAGGGGACAAGACAGTATCATTAGTTACATCAAACTGAATATGGTGTAACAAGGCAAACAAAGTCATTACTGTCTCTCAATGTGGATCTCCTTTGTGGACAGAGACTGGTCAAACACAATCAGCAGTGCTTAACACAGACTTCTCCTCTGACCTGAGAGAAAGCTTCACCAAGACATTTGTGATATATGTCTTCGGCCAGATCAATGAACCGCTACCAGGGTCAAAGCTCATTGCAGGGTCATCTCAGGTCAACAGCTCTGATTGGCAAGAGAGAGATGAAGCTGTCACCTTAATTAGCTCTGACATGACAAACTCACACTATGAGTCAGTGGTCATCCAAGGTGACTCTTTGGACCACTGGTGAATCCGTCTTTCTCAACACATGCACACACCGAGCCATGAACATGTACCTCCTACTATCCACAACATGTCTTTAATTGTCTTTCTTCCTAATTGGAGCATTATTTCTAGTGACACAGTGTCACATCCCAGCAGGACAGAGCAGGTGAAAATCTCCTTCATCAATAGATACTTATCAAACATAACTAGCAGTAGCTTGCACAGAACCCCTGGTAATCACCCTTTTTACTGCAAAACCAATTCAGTGGGACTATTGTACTCCTATTGTATTGTAGAAACACAAAGATCTGTCACAATGCCTACATCTGCTGTGCGGCCTGACACTCTGACCCACACAGTGGGGAAAAAAGCCTTGATGTTTCCCAAAGCTGTATAGCGAAAAATGAGCGGGAGAGAGTGAGTTGCAGAGCAGTGTGAGAGATAATGTTACGGTACCAGAAGATTCCCTGGTGTTTCCTTGTGTTCCCAGTGCTCCCCTATCTGTCTCTCTCTGTGTTTATGTTTTGTTTGTGTGTGTGTTGGCGTGGATGTGGTTCCCTTTCCTCGTCCTCGTGATCATCCTGCTCACCTGCCTCTCAGCTACGATTCAAGGCCAACTTATTTTATATTCCTAGTGAGTCAGTTTCCTCGCATGCTAACTTGTTTCTCTTGCGTCTTGGGATCATTACTCGTCTGCCTGTCCTCCTGCTTGTCTGCCCGTCAACAACTTCCAAGCCTCCAAGATATCCCTGCCTGCAACGCTGCCCCTCATTCCCTCCCGCTCACACACCAGCCACGCTCCTCCATTTCCTTCATTCAATCCTGCTGTTGCTGGATCCCCATTCCCTGCTATCAGCCTCTCATCCAGATCCTCCCCTGGACATTAAAAGAATAGGTGAAAATGGAAACCTGGTTACAGTAGAAATATTCCCTGGGGGCATCAAAGGATGTGGAACTGAGAAGATGAAGAGAGCTCACCAAGGCAAATCATTGTGGGAGAGTGTGTGTGTGTGTGTGTGTGTGTGTGTGTGTGAGAGAGAGAGAGAAACAGAGACACAGAGAGTGTGTGTTTGTCAGTGTGTGATTAAAGGGCATAAAAGGTCTGTAGCTCTTGATTTTCGATTTACACAATCAGCTGTGCATGCCTTAGGCTGCCAATCAATGGTAGAGGACAGAATATCTCACTCACTCACACACACACACACACACACACACACACACACACACACACACGTACACATTCACACAAGTGTACACAAATGAACAAACACAGGAATATAAATGTGGACACACAAGGTGCACCAGTGGACAAACGTGTGTGTGTGTGTGTGTGTGTGTGTGTGACAAGATCAGCACCATCATTATGCATACAGAATGTGGACACAACATACCTCACCTGTAAAATGTGATGCAAACCAATACCACGCAGTGAATACTAGCTTTATGACGCCTTTAAGGCCATAGTTTCTGATTTACCACAATGCATTATGCTGTAAGGTGTAATTTCTCATCCAACCTCCCACCTACAAACACTCACAGACATTATTTGAAAGCACTGGGAGGATTCCTTATAAATGAAGGGACAGTCTGCCTCCCAGCCCATTTAGATAACCTTAGTTAGTAACCCTAACTAGATAACCTTAGTTAACCTTAGTCAGGTAATGAATCGCCATTTTCCATCCTTCTCTATCTTCCTCTCCATCCATCTTTCACTATTTGTGACACTGATCTGAAATAGAATTTACCTGCATTATTTGTGTGTAGAATTACAGTCAGACAGAGACGAGGAGGCAGACACAATGGAGATGGATAGATAGAAAGTGTGTGTGTGTGTGTGTGTGTGTGTGTTTGTGTGTGGGAGAGAGAGAGGAGGGAGACAAATGGATGAATGGGAAGAAAATGAGTGAGTGAAGGGGGGCTTGTTTATGTATGTCCTCTAACAGTCTGTGTGATTGTATTCCCACATCCATCATGTAGTGTTCTTCTTAAAGTTGTAAAGTCCTAAAATACTCAACACATTACCGTTGTTGCAACCAAGATCACTTTGTTTCTTAAATAAGTGTAGCATAACATGATGTCAAGCTACAGGAAGAACAGCTCCCACTGCTTTTTAAAACTAAATACTGTCTTTCCGCCTACCTGAATTTAAGTGCAATATTCACCCACCTTTAATCCCCATTCACAAATACCTGACAAAAAATATTACATGTTTTTAGCTTGCTAGATGTTTGAATGTCCTCGTTAACCACTTGTTTACTTCCACTCATATTACACACTATGCATATAGTCAGCTAGTGTAAGGGGGGGGGTTCAACATTACTAACTGGAGAATCTAAATAAAAAACTTTTTTTTAAAAAAGCTGTAGAATTGGGTCTTGGTTCTCAGCAGGATGTGTGGCTTCTGCTTTTCACATTTCATTTGATTTACTGAGTCTACACAGCTCTCATCCTGATGCTGTATCCAAGTCAAAGGCTGCTGCGGATCACTCAGAGCCCCTTTCTAAGTGAGCAGCTCCCTCTCCTATTACCAACCAAACTGTCAGAAAAGGGAGAATCTATCTCGCACCACTGCTACTGGTGATGTCCACTCCAACACACCATTGCAGCTTGTTCTAAAATCTTCCTGTATTTAGCAAAGGTTCTCAAGCCATAGTTCTTTGATATTAAACAAATATTGGTTCTACTTTAGTTTGCTGTAATATACAAGTTCATTCTGAGCCACAGTTTTGGTGTGTTTTCTTTGGCGCGCTACAATTTCACAATTGGCTGCAACCATACAAGCATTATTATCATGTATTCAGGATGTCAAGCTAGGATGGAAATGTAAACTAAATTATAGCAGCTTATGTATATACTGAAAATACTGAAAAAGCTGTAACTTCCTGTAAGCTTTTTAACCATAAACTCATCTGTTTTATATTGATCAAAATCTCTTCTTTTTCAATTGAGCTTTCGGGTGTTGGTCCACCAAGTTATCTATATTCAGTTAAAGCAATCAACCAGGTTAGGTCTCTCACTTGTGAACTAGAGAAAAAGAATATATGGCAAGAAGATGAGTCAGGTTTGAAATCAAAAAATGTGGTGAGTTTCAACTCAGCAGGAATATTTACAGAACTGACTAATGAATTAGTACTTCATCAATACACAGACATGAGCAGAATATTTGAGAAGACTCACATTCTCAGCTCTCTCTCTCTCTCTCTCTTTATCAAATACACACACACTAGACACTCTTTCAAGCAGTAAATTGACAATTTTTAAGATCAAAGGTGAGTTGCTCACCATATTTCACTGGTAATGAGAAACAGGCATGTTCACCCTCTCTTACCCTCTCTTTCACAGACACATACACACAGACACAGGCTTTCAATATTTACCCTGGTCAGGCACCAGTGAGAGCATGCATGCTTCTTTTTCATGAAAGGCCTTTTAAGCTGAACACTGGTGTATCAAAGAGGCAGACCAGAGAAGAAAAGACCCAACACTGGGGCCTGCCATTCTCAATATCGGATAGTCGTAGAAAAGCTGGCAGTGCTGCATGAATATCCATTTAGTGTCACCACCAATGCCCCAATTGTCTCTGTGGATACTTCCTACATGGATGCACTTGACTGAATCCACCAAATGGTCATGTGAGCACTTATCTCACAGTGAGGTAGTTAAGCATATAGGAAAGTTGAGAGACATTATACAGGGGAATACATGTGCAAGATGGCAGAGGTTTCCAATCAGGGTTTAATGAGTGTGGTTGTGCGTGTGATGAGTGTGACATTGTGGGGATGTACTGTGCAAGCCGATTTCTGCACTGTGCTCCAGCTCAGCGTCACATGGTTTTACCCCGATGTCTCTCTCTTACTCAGGCTAACACTCAACACACACAAGCACACAATCCCTGTTGACTCTGCTTAAGTAGTCATGCACCAGAAGATGCTCTCTCCCTCTCTCTCTCAACACAACACAGGGGCTGTGTTGTGTTACATGTCATGTATATGTCCTTACATATACATTCTGTACATACATGCATTCACAAGGGACACACCACACTACACACTCTACCACACTACAACAGCCACACAGAGTCATCTTAATAGAATGAGGTGGGACAGGAAGAGAGGGAGAGCTTCAGACATTACAGTCATATGGGAACAAAACACAATATTCATGAGAAAAACACTACATTTCAGCACAAATTAAAATGAATATGACTCAGTTAACACAAACTTATTGCATTTACTACAAAGGTTCCATGAAGGAAGAAGCAGGAAGCAATTAAAAATGTAATTTAAGCAGTGCAGAACAGAAAGATATATATGATCTCCCATTAACATAATCTGCTGTACAGTATACCACAGGCCGGTCCCGTTGATGTGATACCTACAGGACCTGTACAGCACAGCTGAGTTTAATTCATTATAGCTGCCAGTAAGGTGAACCCTGACTGCTTTACATCACTCTCTCCAAAACTAAGCTTTACTTGTTGACATTTGCAGGTGGATTAGTTGCTCTTGATTAAACCACAGAATAGCTTCTCCATTTCTAAACTATCGCTCTGCTTCCTCTTTGCGTTACTCCAAAATGTCATAGTTTGTAAATAAGCACATGTAACCCCAAGGCCGCGAAACTGGCCACTTTTACTGATTTGTCACGTCTATGGTTTGATGAGTAAAAGTTGTGATTGAATATAAAGGACTCACGTTTGCCGGGATTCTGAGTTGAACTCGGTGTCTGTTTGCTCAACAGAGTGGTTCCCGTAGTCAGAGAGCTCCGGAGCCCGGGGGAGTCTCTGTCCGCGGTGCTGAAAACGCTCAGTGTTCCCCGCGCCTCGTCCTCTCCACTTGGAAAACGGGTAATCGTGGCGTTCGTACACCGCATCTAGGCGCACATCCTGGCACGAACGAAACGGAGAGCCGGTGTCCCCTGTGCGCTGGCGGAACTTTGGTGGTGTGAAGTGTGGCGAGTCCCCTGGTTCCCGACTCTCTGGAGACGGGTGAAGACACTCCGGAGAGGCCAGGTAAGGTGGGTCCGTATCCCCCAGCAGCGGAGAGGCGGAAGAGAAGAGGTCTAGGGGCCGCGGAGAGGAAGGAGATCCTCTGGGATGACAGACAGACAGAGGCGGGGAGGGAGACTCCGAGAGATGGGCTCTCTCGCCGCTGTCGCTTTCTTCCCCCTCGTCAGACATTGGTAGAGTTCGTTAGCAGCATATACTTTAAACGGTCTTACCTATGTAACAGACATTAAGCGACGTTTGCCAAAGTTTCGACCTCACAAGTTTCTTCTGAGCCGCGCAGCAGCGATGAGCCAAGCTCCACCTTTACACAACAGTGCGCGCTCTAATTAGAGCACCGAGAGTGCGCGCGCGCGCAGGGAGCCAGCCCTTTACAAAATGGAAGAAAATGAACAAGTGGCAACATCACAAAATAGCTTAACTTACACATTGCATTGACCTACAAAATGACATTTTTCAACAACATTTCTCTGTTACTATCGAGGAAAAAACAGCTCACGATTTTTCAGTTTGATGCTAGAAAGTTTTCATTGACCTGTTTTAATAAGCAGAGACGCCTGTTTTCTTTCTGGACACTAGGCTCACATAATCGATTTTTTTTAGTTGCCCACCCCCTTTTAAAAGAAAGCCTGCAGTGTAAGTGGAGTCGCTTTGAAGTCATGTTTCGAAAACAGACGATGAGGGAGAAGAAAAGGAGAGAGAATCAAGTTGAAAGAGTTGGAGGCGGTTTGGGGAGTGAAGGGGTTAACTTGCCACCGGTTGTTGGCCAATTACTGGTACGGACATAATCTTGTTATTGCTGCAGAGAACAAACAATTAATACTTGAAGTACATGAAATCTCAGTGGTATGTTTATCTTTGGGTACATTGAGTTTTTGCTGTTTGGTGGGTTTAGACCCGCATGAACACAAACCTTTATAGACTCCTGTCCTCAAATATTAAGAGAAAGAAGATGCAATGTTTGAATGTTTATTCTGTTAGTGTGTATGTTTGTATGTTTGGCGTGCGCGCGCGTGCGTGCGTGTGGTCCTGTAATTAGAGGCAGAGACCCATTAGTCACGATGGAGACTCCCTGCACCCACACAGACAATAACCAGTCCTAACCCAGCTCTTTGATCTATCCTTGTATTTATGCACCCAGCACATGCACACACGTCACAAAAGATCAAATTAACACACATGACAAACTGTTGTTTACTTTTGGTAGAAAATAGTTCCCAAAACTATCTACAGTGGATCTGTAGATTATATTATTTGTTAAATTAAACTTCTGAATCACTTACTTATTCTTCTATTTTTAATAACAGATTTGTTCCATTTGTTAAATCATGTATACTAGTGTCTGTATCAGTGTCAACAGTGTCAAAACAATATATGTTTTTTTCCGCCACAGAGCACTGACAAGTCATTTTTCAACTGTAAAATGTCCCACTGAGCACATATCTTGGTCACAAATCGTTAATAACCTAATTTAAGGTATCTTTATTATAGGCTGATTATTGATAAATCCTTTAAAAATCTTTTTTTTAATCTCTAATGTAAAAAAAAATCCTAATTTTTGAATCACTTAAATGTAATTTACAAAAACAGAGTGAGACAAATGTTTTAGATTTACATCAGCTAACCAGTTTGCCGCTATACTCCAGAAAACAGGTATTTATGCCCCACAACAGTAGCTCAAAATTAGTTTGGTGCCAAGTAATTCCCAGAAAATGTTTTGAAATGAGAGCAACACATCATTTCTTTGCTAGGAAATGATGAAACTAGGGGAACCATAAAATATTTTCATGTTATCATTAGAATATTAAGACTGAAGCTGAAAAAGCAGTGAAGCAGCCCTGCAGGATTAATTAACATGTTTTAATGATACTGTATGACTGATGCAAGTCACTCATTAAGACTGTGGGTTCACTTTTGGCGAGCTTCCAGTAAAACACTGGCTTGTGCTTTTACACTGGGTGATCTATATGCTGTATACATTCAAACACTGGGACCTTGAACGGAAGAAACATCTAATGAGTAATGCATTATTGTTGCTGAAGGTCGTACTTAACCTATTTGAAGTCTGACCCCACAGGTATTACAGAAAAGATTAGGAAGAACTGGGGGAAACGGTGTACCACTGTACATGTAATCCTGAGTCAAAGTCAAGAGCCACTGAGTGGCAGAACGTGTGTGTGTGTGTGTGTGTGTGTGTGTGTGTGTAAGGGTCTGCTATTGTCCCTCTTTGGGCTTTTGAAATAGAAAAGGGTTGGTGTATGTGTATGTGTGTGATTTCAAAGCTACAATACACTACTTGGGGGAAAGAACCTTTATCCGGACTATTTCTTGTTTGACAACCAGCCAAGCTTATACTAAACATGCCATTGTAAGAGGCATGACGTTCAAAAAGGCAGCCTGTGTCTTAGTGAGTAAGTGAACGGTTCATTTGCAAAAAACAGATAAAAGCCATTTTTAAAATGAACAAACAAACACCTGTTTGACACCTGGAGTGCACACAAAAAACACAATTTAGGAATGGGTCTTTTTGTGTGTGTGCACTCCAGGAAGTATCAATCAAACAGGTGTTTGCATTTATTATCCTAAATCATGTTTTTTTGTGCGTGCACTCCAGGGAGTATCAATCAAACAGGTGTTTATTTATTCATTTTAAGAATGGCTTTTATCTGTTTTTGCAAATGAACTCTTCAAGTGTAACAATTACATAGTACTCTAGTTGTTTAAACCACAGTAAAACAGGTCAGACTCCTTTAGGAATGTTAATATATTAAAAACAGCTGAATTACTCTTTTACTTACTCAGAATGGTAAATTACTGCTGAATAATGCAGGGTGTCCCTGAGTTTGAAAATTCTCTGCCCTCACCCCAATCACTGGTGCCACAGCAGGTGTTTTCTGTTGTCTGTCACAGTCAGAGCTCCTGCTGTGAAATCACTGTTTGAGGTGGACTTTGAAATGTGACATTCTTGAAAATTTCAATCAGCAGTGAAAGGTGCAGCAGCACCATTCTGTCCTTTGTGATTGAGTGTGAAATGTCCATTTCAGAACAAAGTCAGCAAGCTCTTAATATGGAGATGTTTGTAACATACTGTATCTTACATCATATATAGGCCTTTTTTTCCACAGCAGTCTTTGAATTATAATAGAAGGAAGAGCACAGGTGTTACTAATAATAATAACAATGAGCCTGTATGCACAATACCAGAACCCTGAAACTGAAGCAGCTAAATGGACTTTAGCCAGTGTTCATTTGATCATTCACACCTGTGCTCTCCCTGCTGTGAAAATGGCCTATGAGATATTGAGATATTCCTAATTTGTTAAAGACAGACGCAAAGACAGAGATCAAGATATATAATTGAATTAACATCTTTCAATAAAACAGTGAAAAGAAAGTAGAATCACAATAAACACCAAACCAAATCCCTCTAGCAGTTCAAATGATAAAACACTGTACACATTAAAATGTGTAGCCCCAATAAATTCTCAAGGAGGCACCTAAGAGAAGTATACATCCATCAATTAGACCCTGAAATCTGCAGAGACCATCTATGATTCCCTTTACCTTTCCCAATGGAGCTTAAAGGTCTTTCTTCCTCTTTACAGACCCTGCTTTCATTGTATGTAGGGAGCTCAGTGTCCTCCCCAATCCATGTCATCACCAGTTAGCTACCTACAGCACCTGGCAGAAAACCCTGTACCTGAATGATACACCCCTCAGGCAGCTAAGTCAGTACTGTCTGTTGGACAAGCTCTTGGAGGGATTCCATCCTCTTGTGACAGGAGACAGCAGATGTGCCTTTTTGGTGATGCCAGCTATCTCCTACTCTAGAGGAAACAAAATAAAGGTAAAATAAAGGTCCTGGCGCCACATCCTCCACAGGTGTTTGACTCAGCCAATCTATGGCATCCAGACAAAAAGTCCATCAGAAAGAGTTATCACTTATTGCAGCCCTAAGCTGATTATAGTGTTGCCTGAAGAGGGAAAGCTGCAAACCTGCTGTCCCAACAGGTTCACCAAGCCCTCATTTCCTTCCTCCTTTTCAGGAATATAGAGGACAGCAGACCTCCGCCAATGATATTCTGACCACAGACCACATTTTGAAAGGATAATCTCTGTCATTTGAACTACCCACTGCTATAAAATCCAGTGTCTGAGTTACATTTTTCGATAGCAGATTAATGTTGGGTTTAAAGTAGATTGTAGTGGACACAGAAAAATGGGAAATCACCAATTTATGTGCGGAAAGTAACATTTCTGATGTTTAACACGCTTAAACACACACAAGCACACACAGTCCACAGTCAAAGGGTTAAAAACGTTATTTGTATATAAATTGGTTCCTGAGATAAGCTCCATGTGTCATTGTATGACAGAAAGGCAAATAATATATCATTTTATGCACTGAAGATCATAATATGTTCACATTGCTGTGACATAACACTTTATTAATATAAAACAGCTCTGGTTGTTTGTTTTCTGTGAGCACAGTAAACAGGTCACTGTTTGGGACAATAACTTCCAGTTATGAGACTGATTCACTGATTAAATTGAACAAGGGTTCGTGCAAATTCTAACCAAAAGGGAGGTGGTGCCTAGACAAGGTTATGTTTTATATTAATAAAGTGTTATGTCACAACACTCACAGCATGTTCACAGACCAGGAAGCATCTTTACACCCATGGATGCTGCCTATGTAAACAAATAGGCTATTTAAACAAGTAATGCTATGAAAATAAGTGGACTGCTATATACTGTACAATATGTGTCATTGTAGAAATTCTAATTTTCAAATTCAAAGAACAAACAACAGACTTAGACTCTGGAGAGATGGTTCCCACATTGCTTATAAAAACACTTGGTTCAGGTTTAGAAGAAATGGTGGTTGTGGTAAAATACTGAAAGAGTCAAGATGCCCCGTCTTGTTTTTTTGTGTCAGCATTGACTTCTTCAACATTTAACCAAGACACAATCTTTCCCTAACCTTTCAGTTGTGTAAACATCACTAGCCAGTTAATGTAGTTATTAATATAGTAGTTCAATATAGACATCACCATGTTATGTTGATTCAAAACATAACCTGTGCTCCATTACGTCTCCTGTGAAGAAGACAGGGTTGCACACAGTTTAAATGATAGAGAGAGACAACAGAGGAGGGGGGGGGGGGATGACAAAAATCAATCATCCAATGTCTCAGTGTCTTTTGTCAATTACTTTCATCCCTGCTTCTGTCCCCCTATTTTTCACACCCCGTCCTCTTTTCATCCCCTGCTGTCAAACATTGTCTCATCCCCAGCTCATTTTGTCTAGTTAAAAAAAAAAGTATGGCGGCACAAGTTTTCTAGGAGTTGGTCACATGCTGCACAAAACAAAACACTTAATATGCTTATTGAAGGTTTCATTTCATAATTGCATTTATTATATTTTCATAGCCTGCATGAATTAAAAAAACTGTATATTTCACAGGAACTGGTTTTATTATTGTGAAGATGCGTTTGGGGTTTTTGGAAAGCCAGAATAATGCAGTTCCAGTGCTTTTGAAACATCACCTATCAAGCTAAAGTAATACAAGACATTTTCAAATCATGTAAGAGACACAAAAACACATCCTTTCAGGTCCATCACTTTTGGCTTCAACATCTTAATCTTAACCAAAATCCCTGCCCACGGATACATTTCTTGCTGAGAGATGGTGTCAGTGGGGTAAAAGGTGGGAATAAACGGTGACCAGAATTTGTCGACCCAAATCAGACTTCACTGTTCAAGATGTCTGAGCTATTGGATGTGGCTAAAAGTGGCACAAAGGCACCGTCTGTCACGGGCAACAAGGCTTCCTGTCCTATTGACTTCAACAGGCCAGTCACTGTTAACATGTCAGAGGAGGAAGGGCACAAAAGCCAATCACTCACACCCTCCATCGACCTCATGATAATTTTGTTGGTCACTTGATCAATGGCACGTTGTGTCTTCAGTGGGGGCAGCAGTCCCCTGAGGACAGCAGATGACGGCGATGTTTCCCCATAGATTTGTGCTTTAGTTTACTCTGTATGTTTACTTCAGCCTTTCTCTCTCTCTCTACTACTACTACTCCAACCAGTGAGATCTTTCACAGCTGAGATTGTAGTAGCAGGCAGATTTCGGAGTCAATACATACTCTATGCATATTTCATTGGTACAGAGCAACAGGAGAAGCATTGAAGTGTTTAAAACTTTTATTATGTCGGCTTGCCAGGGTTTGATGAATGACTTGTGACAGAACATGTAATGAGGTATTCTGCCAACTGGCCTTTATTACAGACATCAGACACTGTGTCTGAACTGCAGACACAGCACCCTCACACATGCCATTACTGTATGTGCACACACATGCAGGCAAAACCATTGCATGCAAATAAAGGCTCTGAGAAGTTCTCTTTCTTTTTGTCAGTTTCTTGTGTTATTACGTAAACACACTCACAGCCACTTCTGCTGCGCTGAAAAACATTTTGAATGACATGATTTGTTTCAAGCCCCCACTAGAGTGTACAGTCATTGTCATTTATAATTTACACACACTCTCATATTCACCGGTGCCCATACAGCATACACGCTCACTGCAGGAATGTCAGAAGAATGTAGCCCATACGCATCTAGCAGAAAAAATACATTCATTTACAACCTAATGAGCATGACTAATATTATACTTTTATGTATTAAAAAAAAAAGAAATCCAGGCCTTTCTCCTTGGCTTGGTGCACTCAATACATTCTCACCTTGACACGACTAAGAAGTCATTATGGAAAGTGTTTCTGATTCAGCTGAAATGTGTTTTGCTCTGTGTGTACCTGGCCTTGAAAGAGGCAAATTCAGCTGATGGAAGACGAATTCAGGAGGAAGAATGATTGAATGAGCAGATTAATTTAATGTACAGGTAAATGGTCACTAAGCTTCCCCAAGGCCAAACCGGCTGTTGTTGCTTGTTGTGAATTAGAATTTCCTCTGTACTGCCCAGTAAATACTGCCCTCAGAGGGCCAAGAGACAAAATGACAACTGATTAGACGAAGTAAATCAAAATATGCTCAGGTGTGGTCCTTAAGACACTCACTATCGTCTCCATTCAGTTGAGAGAAGGCTGTCATTTCCTCTTGTGTGTCTCCATTCTTTAAGCCGCACCATCCATTCCTGACAAACAAAATGTGTTGAATGGAGACATTAAATGGAACAGTAAAGATGCATTTCCTGTCAAGAATTGTTCTACAATTGTTCTACAACTTTTATATCAGCAGGGATTCAAATAAAATAATAAATAATAAAATAATGCTGAAGTGATGAATCCAAAACAGTTCATTTGCATAGTGTATCACTTGCTGACAATTAGAGCACGTTCTCACAATGTAGCTGATGCAGATTTTTGCACTCTTTGGCTGAGAGTGCTGACAACCTCCAGCTAGTAGTCTATGTGAAGAGGGAAATGCTGTGCAGCTGCGGTTTCATTGCTTCATGCAGAGCGAATCACTGGAGTAATACCTGACATCAATTATTCTCACCAGTGGCTTATGCTGGGAGGATCAACACTGCAGGGAAGCTGCTCCCCCAGCCAAACAGCTGGAGTGCTGGATGTCCCAGTATGTGTGAGGAAAACATTAAAAATCACAGTCACAAAGTGAGAGGCCTCCTACTAAGTAATCATACCACCTGAGTTAAACTTAAATGCGTGTGTACTGATGTCCCTGAGTGAAAATCTAATTTACAAATGAATATTGATTGCACAGCGAGACAGGCTGAAAGTGCAAAACCTGACTAGTCGATAAGAAAACACCACTGCTCTTTAATTCCAAATGATTATGAAAATGCAAATAAAACTGTAACTTAAACTGACACAAAATTTTAAAAAAACTCCTCAATTAAAATACAAATGTCATGTGTGCACTACTACCAAGTGGCTGACAGACATCAATGGCATTAAAAATCTAAGTAATGAGACAAAATGTGTAGAGCATGTACACCGAGGGCAGGACATGAAAACTAAGACTGATTGATTGTTCTTCAAACAACATTAGATGAAACACTGGTAACACTTTATAATACCCATCATTAATAAATATACAATTAGCATCACATTAACAAAAGTTACTTGAAAAAACCTTTGTTTTCTGCACCAAATTAGCTCTGGTGTGGGTCTACCTTTGCAGATTAACTTTTTTACAAATGGAGCTATGTACTGTTGTTTAAATGGAGTGTAATCTGTCAGCTGGTGGCAGCAACCACGTAATTGTTGACTGACAAAACAAACAATGTCGGCCTACAGGGCAAAAGCCACGGTAGCTTTCTTAGAAAGTCAGTCAGCACTGACTGCACAGACAGCACTTTCTCTGTATTTAATCAAGACCATGATGTCAGCATGAACAGTAATGATCACAATATGATTTTATCTAAGTCTGAATGACATTCATCACTTCTCTTTTTGATCAATCTCCCTTGACTTGTTTGTGTTTGTATGGGCCATGTGGTCGTGGTGACATAAACCCGGCCTATCAGCTGGCTACAGTAACTGTCAGATGACGCAGACTCCGCCTACTCTGTGCACCACCAAGTGTACCAGCGTGGAAAGCGCATAAAGTAGCAACAACAAAGCCCGTTCATTTAGAGGGAAGATATGGTTATCTTTCATTTAACCCTTCACCTTCCAACACAAACTGAATAGGCAGGTTTGAATGGTTTATTTCCTCAGAAACGTTTTGTGAATCCCGTCACCATACAGCAGTAAAACACGAGTGCTGAAAGGAAAAAGTACATAAATACAAAATGCAACTATGCAAGTCCCTCTCCAGTGCTTAAAAAATTATTTGACGTGCCTCCCTTGTTTTGCACCACCCCCCTCCCTCTCATAAATAACAAACAGTCCCTAAGCTCATATCAACAACACAAGCTCCTTGTTTTTACACTGGTAGGTAAATTAGCACATATGGCTTCAGTGATTTGATGGCTGTGTCCCACTTACAGTTTCCGTAGCAGGAGCACATATGCCATTTACCTCTCATGTTCAATCATGTGCTTGTAATGGTGTGTTTGATGAATCATTTCAGCAATGCCATAGCTTATGAGAAGCATTATGCAAAACAGATCCAGATGGAACTCAACCCTGCGTCCTATACGTATACTGTCATATGCAATTAGTTTGCGGAAGTGATTTACATTAATTGACAACATCTGATTCCAATGTAGGAAGTGGTGTGACATTCTCATAATGCAGCTAAAATAAAGAGTGGAGGGTGCAGATGGGTGTACAAAGCTCTTAACTTTCTCAGTATTTAATCAAGACCATGATCTTTCCCTGTCTTCAACTAAGTGGTTTTGTTGCCTAATCATACATGATGCTGTAACTGACATGACTCCAATGTTTCTCCATCGAATTTACACATCAAAGTCTGTTTGCAGGTCTTGGAGAGTACAAACAGAGTACTGCATATTTAATATGTGGAAAAAAATATGTGTAAAGCCTTTTATGGTTCCAGAGGGAGTCTGATAAAGTGCCTCAGGTGATATGACTTGAGTCAGCATCGACTGGGGCTGAAGACTACAAGTTTGAAAATGAAAAAAATGGGAATAGGGCTGTGGAGTTAGAAAGAAGTGAGGTTAACAGACCTCTTTGGCCCGCTTGTCGTCTCTGCTTGAGGCTAGCAGCTTGAGGTCATATTAGCTGCTACTACTATAGCTCAACACACCTGAATCTCTGACAAAACTGCCAGTACCAGCGGTTGAATTGCATTGTGGGTAATGTAGGTGACAGGATTTTGACAAGAAAGAAGAATGCGTGGAATAAAAAAAGATGATATCACTGGTTCTGCTGCATCAATTTTAATTGTATGGAAAACAAATGAAAAACATTGACAGCAAACATTTTACAGATGCTGTATGTCTAATATAAATATTTTTTGCAATATGCTTTTTAAAAAAACAAACATACTAGGATGCATTGCATTTCCCTCAGAAGTATTTGCAAAATATGAATGTAATTCTGAGGAGAAATGGTTGTGGGGTCTGCCTGTTCCCCTGACTGCCAATGTAGAGTACAGGAATAAATGGCTCAGGTAATGGCATTCAAATCCCACAGGGGGCTTAGACATATACACACATATTCATACACACACACACACACACACACACACACACACACACACACACACACCTTGTCTGTAAAAGTCTGTACCTCCTCTTCTTTCCACCAGTATATTCTTGAACAGACTCCACCTGCATCCTAATGGACTCAACTCAGCCACCGCCTCCTTCAGTCACGTCTTTTCTGTTTGTGCATCCCTCACAGTTTGTATGCATGTTGTGGTGCGTGCCACCGTTTATAACCAAACAAATAGATTTGGGGTATTACCTTATCACTTTAAAGGCCCACAAGATTTCTGTGTCCCCGGAACATAAACAGCTACAATGACACGGGGCTTCTCTCTGAACTGTAAATGACTTCACAATATATCTGCCTGTAGCCTCATGGTGAACCCACACAAGCCTTATCACTGGCTTATTACACCTCAAGTTTCTTTGCCAAAACCCTTCATCTCAGTCTCACCCAGCTTTGACAGCCATGGGAAATCCATGGTTTAAATTGAAAAAGGCCCGGAGGGAATGACATGGCTGGCTAGATTTCCTTTTTCACATTAAAGAAGTGAGAGTGACACAAGGCTGTGCTGTCAGGAGTGAATGCTTTTCCATGAGTGGCTAGACTAGGAGCTACACAACAGGCTACTGAATTTGTTTAATTGAAAATAAGGAATATGAAAACAAAAAATCATAAAACTACAAATAAATGATAGAACTCGAACCCTAATGTTTGACATTTTCTATTCATTTTTCCACAGAGACAATATTTGGTGGTACCACTTTACTTTAAGTCCCCCCATCTAGCATTTATAAGCAGGCCTTAAGTGTTAATCAATGTACATTATGAGTCAACAATTATAGCTTCTCCTGTGAAGACATATGTTATAATATAATTGTGTTTTACTATATTGTCATTCATTATCTGTTTATACACCAGCCTCCACTTATGGGTGCCCTGTGGAGGAGTTATAGTTATTGACAAATGCAGTACCAGACACACTTTCCGGGATGAGGAAAGTGTGTCCAAACTTTGACTGATACTGTACATTAATTAACACTAATATCTGCTTACAACTACCTTATAGTGTGTGATACACCATGTGTAATATACTGCTTATAAATGCTAAACATGGGGTCTTAAAGTAAAGTGTTGCCAATTCCTTTTTTTCAAATCCATTGCTGGTTCATGTCTTTACATAGGATTAGTTTATAATAAAGGTACAGAAATATCCTCTAACCAAAAAGCATGCAATCTTAATCTAATAAAAATCTGATATGAAATAGTAAAAGTGGAATTATCTCTGTGTGAAAGATGATTTCCTTCATACAGAAATAACAGCATGAGTATTCACAGAAAATTACATAAAATCCATGAAGATTGCACTTACCAGAGGCTTATTGGTTTTGCATCATGTTGAATATGTTTGAGCAACCAATAATAGTATAGCTTGTGGTGATTTGCAGGTAAAAAGATCCCGTTTTTTTTTTTTTTTTTTTTTTTTTGATAGTATTACAGTAGAGAGAAAGAAAACACAGGGAGAAGAGGCGGTGACTCCTGGCCACAATCTCACTGGGAACATTGTGGTTACATGGCATGTATGCCCCAACCAAGATGCTCCAAATTGGGTTACATTTAGTTGAAAAGCTTTTCAGATTTTTCACAATAAATGAAAGGTCATACTCAGCTTGCCCTAAAGTAAAAAGCTGGTCGCTGCTGCATGAAAACAAACAGAAATAGTCAATCTCAAGTCTCTAACTGCCCTCTGCTCGCTGATATTTGCTGTATTCTGGACGACCACTGTGAGCTCTCCAACTAGTATAGTGAACTGCAAACAAACTGCACACACCTGTCAGGGAACTGCATGGAGCATCATTTATAATGGTTTCCAGCTCCCTTGCCAGTTTAGTGGTATAATATCTTTAGCAAAATCCGAGTTTATGAAAAGCTATTATCCAACAAAATAATTAAGTTCTTTCTAAAATGAAAAAGGTTGATCTTATGACTATCTCTTCATTTAATTAGTGAATGAAAATGGCTTTATTGCCTGTATAGACTGTATGCTTAGCTGTATGTGACTGCTGTTTAGGCTGAAACTTACATTAGTATTAATCTTAGCATGCTTTGTCTGTGCTGACTTGAAGTTTAAAACTGTTCAATTAGCATATAAAGCAGGTCCATCCTATTACTATAGTTCTCATTCATGCATGTCAATAATTCGCTCAAGGCATCAGCTGAAAGGTCATACATGGATACACAGTCAAATCCAACCTTAAGCATTTAAGGTTTGAAAAAGAAAAATAGGCTTAAAGTTGAAGTGAATCAAGCACATACCATATTTGATGCAATTATTGCTCACAGCCAAACACATTTAAATACACCAACACAATAACAAAAGCCTGTAGGGCCAATATTCTCAGGAGGAGATCAGTGATGGCTTAACATACACATAAACAGAGCTAGTGGCCCGGCTGCATCAGCCGACGCTCCACTGCCTACCTGGCAGAGTGAGAAACTAACTTCCAGTGACTGCTGAAACTCAAATGAGAAGTCTAGTTTTCCCCCAGGCATTTAAATTAGATGAAATATTGGTTGTCAGTCTCAGCTAATGATCACTCCAGTAGGCTGACACATTTAAATAAGAGAGTGAAGGCCTGTGCGTCATCATGAAATGGTTCATGCAAACAATGAGACCATAGAGATGTTCTGCAAGCATGAACTGATTATTTGATTATTATGTTAGATGCAGTTGATTATGTAAGCTACTATATCAGCATCAGCTATTAGCTGGCTAGAAACAACCAATAACATTCATACCTTTGTTTAAACATTTCTGCACTTCTCTGGCTTATGATTGCACACAGTTATCTGAATCTTATATTGTTTTTTTATTGTATGTTTACTATGCAAATATGATGGGATAGTTAACGCTCATAGCAGAATCTCTTGGGATGCTTTTTGGATTCTTGAGGTAAATTCTGTAATATTAGACTTTTCTGTTAAAAATATCTTAATATCTGCACATAAATGTACAAATATAACTTTACACCCATGTAAAATGATCTCTTGATGCTTGAATTTCTGATTAAAAGAAAACATCTGTAGCTATTAATATAGTATTTAATAGTGGAGTCAGAGTGTATGTTGAGGAGGTGAGTATTTATAACATTTAGTGGAAAAGGCTGCAGCTGTTTGAGGAGCTCTCAAAGAATATGATGAATCAACACTGATTTATGAGTCACCGATGGGGAGGAATGAATGAAGCAGCTGATGCCAATCAGCTGACGCAAGCATGACTTAATTGCTCAGTCTCAGTGCAATACTCTTTATATAGAGTAGCTATAGTATTCAGCTATAGTGTAGCTAAAGCTGTAGTTGACACATAAAAACCCTGTTTGAAACTTGAAGAACTGTGATCCTCTGTGAGTGAAAATACTTTAAGAACCCATCAAATCCTCATTGGACAAACATATCCTTGCAGTTAGTCACATGTTTTATTTTAATTTTAGGTTTCTTATCATGTATCATGTCAAGCAGCAAACAGAAACAGATGTTTTAATTCTTAGTGTACTGTGTACAGTTACATGTTTGATTATGAGCATTTTTAAAACATATCTAGATGGAAGAGATAAAGACTGTGATGCAGGGAACAGAAAGGCTGCAGAAGGAGCTGTGTTTTGTATTCTTTCTCTGACTAGATAAAGTTTAGGGTTCAAGGTGGCTGTGGTGTACTGTTGCAGAGTATTTGAAAGTGACAGAAGAAGACTCGGAGAAAGATTGGGAATTCAGTCTATATATACGTGAAGAGGTGTATGCCGGCTTGTACTGTGTGCACTCGTCTGATTTTATGAGCACAGTGTGAGATTTAATGATGAAGACTCCTCTGTCTGAGGCAAGGATAGCACAGTATCCACACAATGTTCAGTTCAAGTAAATATCTCCCCCAGAAAACACAAGCATCGTTTATCCTGCCAACTTGCTGCTCGCTCAGGGTTCCTGCTCGTTAAACAGGACAGGACTGTGTGTGTGTGTGTGTGTGTGTGTGTATATGTACTTAAGTCTACCAGTGGAGCAAAAGACAGGAAGCTGACACCAATTAGCAAATTGCTGCTGTCAGATGACAATCCTGTATCTCAGAGAAGGACAGGTTTTAAAAGACAACTAAAAAAAAAGGCCTTTAAAAGTCAGATGAGATTTTTGAGACCAGTTGATCTTTGCAAGTTGTATGAGCCTAAAAGGAAAATGATTTTTCTCAACAATGTAACTTTTTTTGACATTAAAAACATTAAACTTGGAGACATATGGCTTTTACCTGACAGTGGGAAAAAAAGCAGATTAGCTGCTCAACAGAGTAAAATGAATTCAGTTTTAATTTCATGGTTATTCCCAGTCACTCTCTACCTGTTTGCAGAAAGAGAGAAAGAAAGAGGTGTGAGTGTGTCTTTTCCCTCACAGGCAAACAGGAAATGGTGGCCTTAGGTGCTCATCCATATACTGGGGTAGGACTTTCTTCTCCACACTTATGTATACACACAAAGCTAAATATAGACAATCTCTGTATTTTGCTTCCTGTCCTTTCAAGTCTCTTGCCTTGCCCCTTCTTCAATCGCTCTCCCCTCCTTATCTAGCTTCCATTGTGAGGCATACAGTCTCTCCTTTCTCCTCTTCCACCTCATTCTTCTCAATATGTCCCCCAGAATGAAAGGAGAGAGTTTGGAAGGTGAAAACACAGCAGTGGACAAAGGCAGGGTGTCATGTAAAACATGAATTAAAAGGCACTGTGAGCCTTTAGGCTATTTTCTTTCAACAATGTATTTATTGATCTTCAACAATAGTAAGACAAATAGTCAAACAATCAAGACAATATTGAAAAACATAATTGACAAAACATTACTGAGGCTAAATAAAATATACAGATAAAAAATACACAGGTGAAAAGTAACATAAATAAATCAAATTAAGAAAATGCTGCTTATACATTTCCCATTTTCCTCAGCTCCTTGTAGCACTTCAGACATATCCATACATATCCATAAAGAGAATGAATGGTTCCCATATGGAATCAGAGGTCTCCTTGTTACTCTTCAATTGGATTGGATATATGCCTAGTATGAGCAATTTAGGGTGCAGAGTTAGATTTGTGTCAGCATTATATATTGCATGCAGTACCTCCCTCCAAATCTTTGTAATCTCCTCACACTCCCACATACAATGAAAGAATGTTCCTTTTTCTTGTTCACACTTAATGCATGTGTCTGGGATATTTTCATTAAAATTGTGCAGTTTGACTGGAGTTATATATGTGCACATTAGCCAATTAAACTGTAATAGCTGTAACCTTGTATTCACAGTTTGAGTATGGGCCTCTGAGCCTACAGTACCCCTCTCTTCCAAGGAGACCTCGTCTTGCATGTCCTCCCTCCAGGCATTCAGCTGGCCTACATAGGACTCAGTAGAGCTAGAGACCAATGTGTTGTACAAAAAAGAAATGTACCCTTTACTATACAAATAATTAGAAATAGCTTCCTCCACAGTAGACAGGAGAGGTAGTTAACTTTTGACTTTGGGCTGCAGCAATAAAACTTCTCACTTGCAAAACTGTTTGTTGGGGACATCAAATTTTGTTTTAATTTCTTCAAATGTCGTCATAACCTCACCATTGTACAAATCCCCAACCTTACCTAACCCATTGCTAGCCAACAAAAGAAATCCTGCATCAGCTTTTCCTTGTTAAAATGGTTTCAGGGCTGAAGCTGGATTAAAAAAGGTTCTTCTATTACTTCCCTTTCCTGGTATCAGACATTATGTTTAAAATAATGGGATTACTGGTTTGTTTCCAAAGCTTTCTAATGTTTGTTGAGTAAATATACAACCTAAGTGGTACTTTAGTGTAGGAGTAAGTGTAAATGATTCTATATCTACCCACTGTAGGAGGACAGCCTTGTTTGTTTTTGATTTTTTCAAAATACAACCTTTCTTTAATCCCTAAGCAAGGAGGTGAGTGTTTTTTCAGACTTTTGAACTGACCTCTTTTCACCTCCCCTCCCAAGTGGGGGTTTGACAGAATGGAGGTTAGCCAGACCTCCTGAGAAGACCATGGCTGAAAGGATAACTCCACATTAAACATGGAGAGAGTCCCTTTGGGGTTTCAATTATCTCTACAGACCGCAATAAGTCTGAAGTGCATTCCTTAGTTGACTTAACATTTCTATACCTCCTATTCCAGACAAGTCTTAATTAATGTGAATTAAACGGGCCATATTATACCCCTTTTCCACAAGTTAACAGTTAACTGGAGAAAACAGGTGCACCAAACACCTCGTGCTACTTGCACAACTTTGACCGCAGGATCATTTGTGTTTACTCATGTTACTTGTACAACTTTCTACATACTGTGTAACTTTAAAATTATATAAACTCACCAGCATTTAAGATGCTCATTATTGATGACAGCAGCTGAAGTGGTGTGTGGCGGTGTTAACTTAGCTCCGGCTAGGCTAGGAGTTTGAAGATAAATCCACTTAATCCCAAAAGTTTAAATAAATAAATAAACTCCTCCCTCCAGTAAAATTCTCCGTATCAGAGCAGAATCGGGTGTTTATTGCTCCAGAAGATGAGACAGCAACTGCAGCAGCAACACAGGACTCTCCAGTTCTGCTCCCCAGCTCTCTCCTCCAGAGGTGGCTGGCGCTCAGCAGCCATCTGTCAGCAAGCAGCGGCTCTGTCCCCCCAGCTGAAGTCTGTGAGGTGTCAGGTTGATGTGTGTCATTTCTCTTGATAGAAAAATACATTCCCACAGTTTTGCCCACATTAAGAGTAAGACAACAGTGAGTTAACCAGTCTGATACTTTGTTCAATAAGCTACTGCAGTGAGTTTGGAAGCAGCTTGTTCTCTTGTTTTAGCATAGGTGTAAATAACTGTGCCGTCTGTGTACATCTGGATGTGGACCTCTGGGCAAAAAGAAAACATACATGCAGACATATGCAGGAACTACTGAACTAGAAAACCCCAAAATCCCTTTAAGCAAACCTACCCTACTCTATGACTACCTCTACAGATCCAGACAAATGTGAGGAGCCATATGTTCCGCTAATACCCTCCCTCCTGCCCCACTGCAGTATAATATGGACATATTGAATTGTGGAGCATACTGTATAAACAATTAACTCTACCCAAATAATGCCACCAGTCAGAGAACCATTTCAGCACCTTATTGCAACCACAATCGTGGCACGGAGAATTTGTCTAAATTGTTTAAGTAAATACAAAATCACCCCCCAAATTGGCTGGGCCACACGTGACCTGCAGTTTCAACAACTTACAAAAACAATTAGGCTACTGTAATCTTAAATACAAAGAGCGTGCTTAAATAAAGTTATATAGGAATGTTATTAAACAGATACAGCAACGCTCTCATTTGGATACAGAATGTATTCACTTGCTCCCGGAAAATAAAATGACAGCACTCTTGTTTAGGAAAAATAAAAAATCTCTTTTTTTTTCACATCATCTGCGATGCAGAGTTCAGTCTTCTGCTCCTTGTTGAATCTTCTTATCTAACCTTTTGACAAAGCACTCGGCCTCTGATGGATTTTCAAACATGCAGGTACGTTCTCAGTGCGCGACCCTCATTCGAGCTGGAAAAACGGTTCTGTAGTGAACATTCTTGGCTCGGAGTTTCTGCTTGACCCCGTTGTAACGTTGTCATTTGTGAAGCGGCTCAAGATAAAGTGCTTCAGGGAGCCAACTCTCCATGAAAGTGCGTGCATCTTTTCCCTCTGCACCCTCTGGAATGTTTATCAGCCTCAGGTTGGATCTGCGGCTTCTATTTTCCTGGTTGTTGATTTTGGAGGTGAGTGTCTTCACTTCTGTTTCAGGTTTGCTAACTGAGGCTTAAAGGGCTGACAGACTGTCTACGGTGTTAGAGATGCGGTCTTTGACATGTGTTATTCTGTTAGAGAATTCCATCTTCAACCTGTTAATTGCTCTCATGACATCACCTGAGCTAACTTTGTTAGCTACGTCAGCGCCAGCTTCCTCCCCGATGCCTTCATGGCGTAGCATGGTGTCATTAGCTTCTTCAGTGCTTTCATTTGTTGTTTCTAGCACTTTGGAACACAAAGCATGGGGCGTAACTAAATTTGTTAAGTTTTGGGTAGATAAGGATGCTTTGATAAGGATGTGTCTAAATGTGCAGTGGAGCTAGGAAAACCGTGACCTCTCAGCACCCTGCCATAGCTGGAAGTCACTTTTAGACTATTTGAGCTCTGTCACAAGACGGAGGAGGGCTGGGAGGGAGAGAAAGAGGGAGAAAATAACAACCTAAGAATGTGAGACTTACTTCTTGCAGACAACACATACTGTGATCTACAGGAGTTTTCTGGCTGAGTCAGTCAGGCAAGTAAAAGCAGGAACACAGAAATAAGGAGAAGAAGAAAAGAAGGTGGACAGTCTAACTACAAGCAAAACTCCCCTTTCTTTTGTGAAAGACGAGGGAATAGGAATGCAAACCTTATTGATTATATTGATAACCATTCATCTTCTGAAACATAGTAACTAAACATTTTATTTAAAGATAATGGAAGCAGGGAGTTGTTTTCCCAAATGGAATCACGTCCAATTAATTTTTCTCTATTTTTCATCTGCTCCCTCCACTCGATCCGATCTTCCTCTACGGCAACAGGGGAGGAGCAAACTGTGCCAACTTACTAATGGGAGAAGATTGGTTTGCAATGAATTACAAAAACTCATCTCTTCTCATTCCTTTTGTCTCCCTCGCTGTTACCCCACCACCACCTCCACCTCCTTCCCACAATCACATTACGTCTCCCCAAGGTTCTCGACAATGAGATCGCCTCACACATTGTTAGTGATTCGGTTTAACGTATTTATAGTGAATTCAATAGAAGCAGTAAAGCTGACTAGGAATAGCACAAAGGCATGCGGAATTAAATCCAGATACTTCTCCAGCATGTTGAAAGATTCAGTAATGAAGTCTAAATCAGAGGCTGAAAAAAAAAAGATGGAGAAGGAGGGAGGACGGGCGGGATGTTCTTGAAAGGTTATTCAGTCCTCATAATCAAGCGTAAGAGGAGATATGAGGGGCTGCCTGAGAATTGCCTGGCTTATCTGTCAAGGCGCAGAGCAGGCACTTGTCTGTGTCACATTGTCTCGCTCTCTCTGTTTTTCTCTCTGTCTCTCAGTGTCTCTCTCCCTTTCTTCCGCTTTATGCGTCCTACTGTCTCTTATCACAGTCTTTCAGTGACACTTCACCTCATTTGCAAACAGAACAACTGAAGAAAGAAGGAAGGCAGGTGTGTGTGTCCCTGCATATGTGTCTGTGACATTTGGTTTGAGTGTCTCTTAACAGTTATTGCTCAAAACAATTATTTTCCATCTGTTACTCTACATCACGAGAGCGTCAGCACATTTTCAGAAAACACAGCTGCCATTCAACCAGAAATTATCATACAGGCGCAAACACACACACACACACACACAAGCTAAACCACACATCTAAAATATCATCAAGGCCACTGCCTGACAACAAATCAATTAAAAGCTTGCAATTATTTTCTCATACGCATCGAAAACTAATTGCACCAAAACAAAGCCTCCATACATATGTTACATAATTCCTATGGAGAGGTGGAAAATCACACGTTTTGACCTCAAACTGACCTTCAGATTACATTTCTCACAGCTCATCAGACAGTCAGCACAAGTGACACTCTGTCAGAGAGAGCGGGGATGGTTAAAGGAGGAGAGATGGAGAGCTGAGCACATAGTTGTGGGTTATAAAACATCTGTTTCGTGACTACCACACACACACACACAATGTGATATTTTCAAAGGTTGTATTGATTGACAGAGAAAGCAGTAGCCAAGCAATAACAACTCTAGAAGTTGGCGCTGTGGGACGTCAAACTTCTGACATTTTAAAAGAGAAAAGCTCAGTTCTCAGATCTACAGAGTGTGAACAAAACACACATTCAGGCTTTCTTTGTCTGGAGAATAGAGATACTTCATAATACACAGCAGTATTTACTGTAATGTGGACAAACTGTTCCTGAAAACATCACATACAAATTCAAACCTTTATAGTTTCTGAAAATACACACACATGTACTGTAAAACTTCAATATATCAATATTATAAATCACTATATCTATGCAACAGTTAAAGCTTTAGCCTCGTAAAATATCTGCTCTATTATTAAAAGGACATTTTTGAAGGATTTGAGGATTTGAGGTTGCGGTTAAAAGGCCAAAAGGTTATTTCAGTCACATGTTTATGAATAATTGAGACCAGTGACTTTTATTTTACATATTAGTACTGACATGGTACTAATTCATCTTAACTGTCAGTATCTGTGATTTTGGGGACAAAGATATCTTCACATATAATGCCTCAAACAAAGTGAGTGGGTTTTCTCATTTTGTGAACCTCCAAAGAGCCAATGTTGGTTGTCCATCATCCCAAAGCCCTAAAGCAAGAAGGATGTGAGTTCACTCACTTGTTCTTGGTAAAAGGAAAAGTTTGACATACACATACATCAGAAATACACGTATTCGCTCTGGAGGATTGATACCATGTACAGTAAATGTGAGGCTATGGCAAAGACATTGTTTGGCACATAACCCCCAGTAAAACGCTGAACTGTTTTTATACACTTCATTTTTTGTACAGATTAAACAAACAAGATACAACATGTTAATTAGTGAGCTTTAGAGGTGCTGGTAGGTGGATTTTGTTCCATTTGGACAGAGCCAGACTTGCCATTTCCCTGTTTCCAGTCTTTGTACTAAGCTAAATTAGCTGGCTGCTGCTGGTAGCTTTATATTTACTGTACAAACATGAGAATTGTATCAATCTTTGCATCTAACTCTCAGCAAGAAAAGCACCCAAAATGTCATTTTTTAAAACTTAAATCTGCAGGCTTTGCTGTTAATTGCAGGCGATGAACAAGAAAACAAATGACTCTCTAGATGATCAAATGAGAGACGATTTTTCCCTTCCTCTCCTTCTCCTCCTCATTCTCTATAATGGCCTTAATAAATTATTGAAACTGTGTTAAACAAGACCCAAAGTTCAATTAACTCAGGCTGCCCCTGTTGAGCTGGGAAATTAATTTTTTTTTACCACTTCCTCTTTTGTCTTCTCTTAGTAAAGCTCACATATTCCATAGTGTCTCAGCTTTGCCCCACTCAGGGATGAGAAAGAGAATAAGTACTACAGCTAATCCTCTGCATCATGCTTCTCCCCAAACAGATACAGACATTTATTTACCATAGTCTAATGTTACATAAACGTCCCTGGGGCATATAAAACATATTGTATTTTGCAAGACAGATGTCCATTATCTTTATGATCTCAGTGCAAGGCTAGAAGCAACCATGTGTGAAAATTACACTTCACTTATTGGCTGTATCTCGAATGGATACAGGACGTAAATGTGTGTATCAGGTAATCTCATCTTAATTATGATTTGTCTGCTATTTCTGTTTACTTGTACACCGGGAATTACCCGACTTGCCACTTCAGCTTTGAACACACAGGACAGCAGGGCAGCAGCATGCGTCATCTAGCGTCTAAGTCTTTGTGCGAGGTTTGTAGGATTTATGAGTGTTTATGATTGTTTAAACAATGGGGCAAAAGCTCAACGGGCTGATTTAAAGTAATATTGTTGAGAGGATATTATGTGTTATATAATTTTTTCAATGATTCTGTGTTATCTCAGGAAGGAAAACAAGCTCCCTTTGCAAACTAAAGGTCCAGTCATTAGCTTTCCCTGGAGATTTCAGCCATGACGTTCCCTACTTAGGTTACATGATGACAACTGAGCATTCACTGATGAAGACTGTGAAATGTTGAAAGCTCTGTGAAAGGATAGTGGACCCTGAGTTAAAAGATTTTTTTTTCTTATCAAGCTACTAACATTGTGAAGACAGATATGCCCTGGTGGCCTACTGGTTAAGACAGAGGCCACATAACTGCAACATCTGTGGTTCAATTCTGTCAGTGGACCTTTGTTGCCTGCATTTCCTGTCTCTGTCCCCTCATTTCCTGTTGACACTCAACACTGACACTATGCAATAAATGTATAAAACGCCTGAAAATAAATAAATAAATAAATAAGTAAAATTGTTAACACAGGCCATTCATCATGACATATACTGTCATGTAGCCTTCAACCACTGGTCCAGATGCATATCTGAGGATTTTTCTTCTCTTTCCAGTCTGTTGGGGACACACATGCAATAGGTGAAGCTTTCCAACATCCAAACAAAGTTAGTTTTGTAATCCTACAAGATCCCTCTGTTAAAGAAATACACAACATTTTACTATATTGGCTAATTTATCAATTTATAAAGAACACTGACAACAAAATCAATCGTGTCTCTGGTAGATTGTTTGTCCCAATGCTTCTTACTTTATGAATTCTTTAGGAACCAAGAATCCCGAATCAGACAAATAAAGACGACAAATACCATGTCTGCTCATTATTCTTAGTTTACGCAACTTACTACAGTCCAGTCAGTACCTCTGTCCTCCATTCTTGTTCCTATAATGAGTCATTTCAAACAGTACTTTTTCATTCTGAATTATCACTATTCCCTTATGCAACACTGTAGATGTTTCATTGAGAAACACAGAGGACATTTTAAACAACGTCAAAGGAGGAAGTGGAGTGTGGCTCAGAGAGAAAAAAAATTAGTGATGAGTTATTTATACGGAGTACTGAAAAGGTCTTTCCTCACAGCTAATTAAATTTGTCAGGCTTGGTCTCCAGCCCTGATAAATATAATAGCACATTCTGGGGTATTAGGAAACACTCATTTCTTGCCTGCTTCTACTTTCTTCTACTATCTGGTTCTGGCCTTCAAACAGTCAGAGAGAGAGGAAGACAGAAATGGAAGGACTTCATGATAATGGGAGGAAGGAAGTGAGAGGACGACGATGTAGGAATGACAAAAGTGGGAGAGAATAAGAGAGGCGCTTGCAGTGTCTTGTCTCCCATCCAATCTTATTTTCAGGCGGAATTATTTTTCATTAGCGTTCATCACAGACTTATGATTCACTGCGGCTCACAGCCTGTCCTTTCCTCTTTACCACTCAAATTCATTGTTTTGTCTCATCATCCCCCATCCACCCCCACCCCCCCCATCCACCCCCCCCCAATCTCTCCTCTTTCTTATTTCCAACTTTTTGCAGTCAAATTTAATTAACAAGTAAAAAAGTACAAACTTTCCTATGGGAGAATAAACACAAATAGCCCCTGAGAAAGAGATGTGGCGGTTTATATTTGAGTGGGAGTCCTCGCATTCAAGAACATATTAGGTGAGAATGGACAAGAGACAAATGGCTTCAGTTTATATATAGCAACATCACAGAGGGGAAGTAGTTGGAAAACTTTCTAAACAAGTGAGACAGCCAACATATGGGGGCAAAAGAATCTAATCACAGCCTTCCACAGTAACAAATGGGACTGTTTACGAGTGCAATAATGAAGTTCTGCAACAGCTATCTGTCACTGATGAGCACAATCCTTTGTATGTTTTCATTAAAAACAATCCCATATTTCTATTTTTAACACTTTTGGAATCAAGCTGTCAATCTCCTGTTGCAAGACAATGGCAAAGATGTTGCAATGTAACAAATATTGGCGTGTTTATTGGCAGATAAACACATTGGCAGATCTTACCCTGACTCATTGACAGACGAATGCAAACTGAGCGGCGTTCTGTAACATGAAAAGTGTGCAAATAGGATCAGCGAGAGGTACTTATAATGGCCAATTGTCCCAGAAAACTCAGTTTCATTGCATCTCACAGACCAGATAATTGCATGTTTACATCCATCCCATCCATTTCTATATACATTTTCCAATTGTAAGTGAAATTGATTGCTAGTAAATAGAAAAATGAAGCTCAATTTAACAAGAGGACAATGTGCCTGTAGAGGATGAGCACGCAGGTAAGCATGCATTGGATCTGGCTGGGGAGCTCACTAACATCGAAAAGCACCGTGGCTTATGTTACAATATATTACATACATATACATACATTTGGAGCTATAGATATCTAAGCTTATGCTATCAAAATTAAAAGTGAATCACCATGTAGGGATTACACTTGATCCTCCAATCATTTTCTTTTTAATTCAGTACATACGGTTCCTGCTCCCACCACTCCCAACAAATGACTAACACACATAATAACGTCCTCATGGCATCATTGTGAGCAACAGTAATTTCTTTGCATATTGCTTTTCTTATTACAGGTGACAGGTGAGTACACAGGGACAAAGAGACCGATCAAAGAGACCCTGACATCAGTTGAACCCATAGAATTTACATCCAAGCTTGTTACCCTGAGCATTTAATTTTAGATAAAGATGAAATGATGAAACAAACCCACAAGCAAGAAGAGCAAACATGATCCTGCATCTACAGCTGTGCTGCTGAAACTGAGCCAAAACTAGCTGGCAGCTACAATTACCTTTATCATTTCAGCATGAAGAGTCATCAAATATGAATGGGAAATTGGGCAGGGTTGTACAAACAAAGCAAGACTGGCTGGCTCATATTAAAAAACATGTTTATAGATGGCAATGCAGTCTGGTGAGAGGGAGCGCAGGAGCGAGAGACTAACAAGGAGAGAAATCTCTATGTACAGTAAAACTGGTGGCCATAGTTACCCTGTGTGTTTCTGTGTGTGCGGGATTCTCCATAATTCTATGCCTGATGAGTGTGCTTGCCAGACCATTAAAACACATCTGCATCAAATTAAATCAGTTGTCCAAATCTCCATCGAGATATCCTTCAAACCTAATATGCATTTCCTTTGCCTCCTAAGAGACAGACGAGCATCCAACCATGGTTGAAACTACACTGCCAGATTTTTCTATCCCTTATTTATTTAGAAAAAAAGAAAATTGCAAAACATTTCATCCGACTTCCGAAAGGAGACAGAACAGAAACAGCAGCTAAGAACTGGAACAGTAGGAAATAAAATGTACTCATTGCTTTCACAAAATACAATATGTTACTGAAGGCTCTGCTTGTAGGAATTAGCAGTAAATGTTCATCGTGGCAGATGGAAAAAAAAAAAAAAAAGTTTGGTCTGAAATCCACAAGTCCTAGTTAAGTCAGCCAGCTCACATGGAGCAGATTATGTAAATATAGAATACATGCAGCATTAGTGTGTGGCGTCTGCTGTGGGCTCTGACTTGTGTGCTCCCCACTAAGAAACATTGAGCTCAGCACAGCAGGGATTGGGGAGTGATGATACTAACTTTCCCTTTAGGGGAAAGCAGATTTAGAGTCCACAGGTGGATGCTGGGGGTGGAGGTGGTGCTTTTGAAACTCTATATGAACGGCAGCAAGCGACAGCATAGCTTGTGTAAGCGGTGTGGCAGCAGATGGCTTAAGTACGGCACCACAATTGTAAGGGTGTGTTGTGTGTACTGTACTGTATGTTGCAGTGAGGGGAGTATGCCATGTGGGTGGAGTGGCGACTTGAGCTGGCCTGCCTGAACTAGCTCGCAGGCTTTGCTTCATTTCTGTCTTATTTTTAAAAACATCATAATGTGTCATCTGCATGACTGAGTGTTGTTAGATGCAGGATATGAACTTTGTCCTTCAGTTTTTATGCTTGCCATCTTCAGCAATTCAAGCCAAGTCAATTTTTGTACGCAGCGAACAAGCACAAAAACTTGCTAAGAGGCAGGAGCACTTTGACAGTTATGCACTACTGACTTTATTCCTTATGGCAGTTTTTATCTCCCTAATATCACAAATCACAAATCTGCCTCAAGGAGCCTCGATTCGAATAAGGAACACCCCCCCAAACTCCCAAACTTGACCAGTATACCAACTACTTGACTCGTCAGATAAACTATTTTGGAAAGGGCCCTTACTGTAGAATCGATAGAGCTTCCAAGCACACAGCTCTGCTCAGTATTGTTAATTAGCTCCAGTAATCAGCCCAAAATTGTACTGATGCACCATAGATCTCACCCAATCCTCCTGATTACCGCCCTGCCAGTAACATTCGCTGCTGTAATGGGCGGCAGCGCACATACACAAATTTCCAACTTGCAGATTCTCAGTTTGAGCCGTCTGCGATACATCAAAAGCGGCATAAAACAAAATGGTTTTCCTGATGATGTATAAGCCAACAGAAGACTCCCAGTGAAACTCAGAGCCTCGGTCTGTCTGGTCTCACGTCAGCTGGGTTTAATGTGATTTTAGTATTACTTAGACATGAGACACAAGGAACAGATATAGTTTAGCAGAGAAGATGAAAGGGGTTTAACTCCTGATTTGAAAGAGACAGAGTGGAAGACATCAGAGAGCAGCATCTGTATTACCAATGACACCCTTAGGCCTCATTTCCTAATCCCAGCTCTAATGAAGATGAATATGTAGCCTCCTGTATGTGTCTGTGTTTATGTGTTTGCACGTACAGGCACGCACTCTAAATTATATCTATGGTATATAAAGACAAACATATGACTGCGTCTGTATATATATGCTAGTTTAATTTTATGCATATTTACCTGCACCCTCAGTCTGTGTGTGTAACTATATAAATATTCCATCATTTCGTTCGAACATATGGATGCAACTGCTCTGCATAACAAAGCACATTGGGCTCATTGTGAAAAACAAGAGGCACTTTCCCTGGTAAGCTACTGTAATGACTTATTATCCCAGAGGGAGAAATATGAAAGCAAAGTATTGGTAAGCTATCAACTGATTAGACAACACAAACAACAAAATGTCAGCTCAGCTCTGTAGTTAGGGAGCTGCCCTGTAGCTTCTGCTAGGTTGCCTGCTCATTAGTTTTCTGCAGACATATACAGCTTGTCTCTGCATTATGACTCACAGGGTGTAAATGTATGTGCAAATCATAAACGCCAAATCAGAATACATAATCAAATCACTGTATGCTTTTGTTACCGTGTCACTTGCTTCCTCTTTCTCTGTTTAGCTTTTGTCATCAAAACGTGTTCCTCTTCCTAATCCTTTTTCCTCTCCTCTTTTGTTCTCTCTTTGTGTTTATACGTTCCACTGGTGTGCTGTCAGCCGCTCTCACTATATATTGTTGAAGTAGTTTGGAGCTCGGGCATAAAGGCGGGTTGTTGTGATCACCACAATATATTGTGATGCTTTGAGAGTGAGAGGGATACCCAAACACACACACAATGAAAGGCAAAACAAATGTGTCCTTTGATAGGAGCACATGAAACCTACAGGCAACTGCAGGCAAGGCTGAGTCACATAGACACATGGCTATACATCAGTATACTGTATACAACCATATGTAGGTGTATGCAGAGTTCACACATAATCAACAGGAAGAGAGGGAGAGGAAGAGAGACCACCAGTGCAATGAACACAGTAAACCAGATCAGTGGTTCCCAACCTTTTTCCTTAAGGGACCCCTATTCTATCACTGAGTAAACAGACGACCCCTGGCGAAGCGACATATTTTGTGGATATTTCATATATATTTAATGCATAACAATAACAGAACAGAACAGCTGATAACCGTCCAATTAATCCAAACAGTGAACGCAATAACTGCAGGAAGTTTGTGTAAAACGAGCAATTTGGATGAATATTCAGCAGGTTATGTGAATATCGCATCAGAGATGAATTTTCCTGGTATTTTTAGGAACGTTTTATATAATTCTCTGTATTATTTATTTTAACTATCATACATACTTATTATGCTTATTTCGGACAAATTCAGTGTTTTCTTCTCCCTGACACTCGGCTCTTGTTCTATCAGCTCTTTAGTTGTTTTAACTGCGTAGTTTTCTAAGGCAGGATGAGGCTGTTTAGCAGAGAGTGAATGTAGCCTGTGTCCACGTCTTCACCACACCCTCATCCTCGTTTATATCTTTAAAAAACATCTAAACTTTAACAATAACAACTACATTTATTTCTTTTCTTCACAGAAATTAATTAAATGCTGAATACATACATATATATATATATATATATATATATATATATATATATATATATATATATATAAATCCACAGCAGCCTTTCTGTGACTGAGTGATTAGGCTGATAACCTCATCATTCACTTGCAGGAAAAAGCAGCCAAATGTAAGGAAATACAAGGCACTAATTAACAGGACGAGCATTAAGGAAATGAGACATCACACAGTTCACCACAATACCACAGCATGCAGGATATAAAGGTTACAGGTAATGTGCACTTACTTAGACACATTTTTCTTTCATCACGACACATTGTAGAAAAGAACAGTATGTGGGTACATACAAACACACACACACACACATACACACAACTGTAATAATAATTTGCAAGTGCACATAAACTCCCTGGGGAGGAATATAACAGCTGATTAACCAGCTATCAGGCCCTATGAAGACCCACTGGTAATTTATGACAGCCATTATCACCGTCAGGTAGCTAATACACACTTGCACACAGACTTTCTCACTTGCTCTTCCTCATACAAATATCAGTCCAACAAAGCAAACAAGATACAAAAGTTTACAGTTTATTAGCGTCAGGGTGTTACCAAATAGGAAGTGAAGTCAGCAAATAAACTTCTCAAAACTAAGATTTATGAGGAAAATCATTAAGTTCACATGATTTCTGGGCTGGTGACATTACAACAATGCTTTCAAGCAGCATATGGCAGACAGAGCATACCTAAAGCCTAACTATAAGATAGTGCACTTTAATCTAAAAGTTAATAAACAATGGCTCTGGTGGTGAGTTGGCCTTTTTATTTATAAAAAACAAGCCAAACAAATTTAAAAGAAATAGTTAGACAAGTGGGAAATAGGCTTATTTGCTCTTTTGCAGAAAGTAAGATGAGAAGATCTTACTCTCAGTGATATCAATCTTCTCATCTGACTTTAGGCAAAAAAGCAAATAAGCACATTTCATAAAATTTCATGCAATTCCTTTTAATAATGTCTAAACACAGGCAGCTGCACTACAATTTTGCCTAGTGTAAAATTAGCAAGATAACACTTAAATTGGGAACTATCAGATCAAAGAATAAGTACTCCTCCCACTGTCACAGCAGTTATGGTCCACTAGTGGATATGAACGTCAGCTCTATTGATGTGCAAGGCCGGTATCTGATCTACAGAGGATACAGATGTTGATGTTATTCCCTCTCTTATCCTGAGTTGTTCTAAGAACAAAAATAATGAATCTGACCAGAGATTCAATGCTAACTTTCTCAGAAACATTTTAGTTGGAACCAAATGATTATTAAGGTTCCAAACCCCTGCAGCTGTAATCAAAGCATCATTTGGCTGCTCCTGCTACAGTGATGATGCACTACATGAGGAAGGACGTGTTCAGGTGTATCTAAATATTCTTTTACGCTGGTCACACATCTCTGAAACTACAACAAAGTGGCCTCTCTTCTTCTTCATTTTCATGTCCTTCCTGACCTTCACATGGATACAAAAACAAACACCGCCCTCAGGACACACTGAATTGCATCCTTTGAATGGCCATGTTTTGTGGGGATAAATGAGATATTGTAAAGTGGGTGTTGTCTTGTGTTGGATTGATGAGACCTCCATTGTCACAATCCTCCCACTCTGTTAACAACCTGACAGCGAGAAAAATGAACGTACCACTCTGTTGTGTACCTCTTGGCTCATGACTGACAAGCCTTTTGCATCAGCAGGAATAAAGCAATTCAAGGCACACAGCTGCCTTGCACACATATTTAATACACACATATGTGCTTATAATTCAATTTGACATCTGCTGTGCAGTTCCACTGTTATAGTTTATTATTCCTTCACTTTGGAAAATACAGAGGATGAATTTAATTTGTGTCAACAACAGGATGTTGTCCCTCTGTTTGCATTCTCACATACACACTCTACCCTCACACAAGCACATAAACTTAAAGGCGGGGACACTCATAAGCTTCTGCACTTTAGCTCATTTGAAATTAATGGCGGAAAATAATTCAAAATACAGATCTCACATGTGCCTACGCCTTGGCAGTTACATTTCAGTTAGGATGGAAATTAAATTTTTGTTTATTTGTCAGGCCATAGAGAACAATTCTCTGCTGGACTGAGTAAGCAGCAAAACCATACAGTGCCAAATAAACTCAATGTAATGGTTGTGTATTTCTACTGAAACTTCAATTTGTATTAAATATACAGTATATAAACTTCTTAATAAAAAATCTATGACCAAAGCTGTCTGAATCTTTACGATAATTTCCTTCCTAGAGTGTAATATCAAGTGGGAAAAACACAATTGGCAATTCTGTAGATATGTGACTCAGCCAAAGATATGTCTTACACTGACATCCCCCCAGTCCCACATCCCTGACCCTGGGATTAGCTGCTACTTGTGGGAAGAATTTTAGTGGTTTTAAATGTCTGCAAGTCACACAAACAAAGTGAGATTCAGTGAGAAGCATTTAAGAACTTAGTCCATCTATTAACCTATTATTAAATACATGGAGATTGAATTGAAACAAAGTGGAAAATTCCTTCAAGACAGAACTATTGGTTCATAAAGATAAATGTCAATTTTGATATTTTCAATTATAGTCCCAAAAATATATTTTTGGAGCATTTTTTGTCTTTATTAGAAAATAGAGAGTTAACAGGAAATGAGGGGAGAGAGAGAGGAGGGATAACATGCATAACAAACGTTCCCAGCAGCAATTGAAGCAGTGACGCTGCGATCACAGTACTTCATATGCATCTTAACTACTAGGACACCAGAAGTCCCTTTTTTTCCCTTTTTGGTCTCCAATATGGACACAAGGTGTTTTGGAATGAAAATGCAAATACATGATGGGGCTAAAATTGGGAATTATGAATAAATATTGTCTTAAAGTGACAGTGTCTGTTGCAGGCTGCTGTTGCAGTTCAGTAGAAAATCAGGCTTATAAAACCACCGTTTATAAGATTATTAGCTCAGCAGCCAACTATCTGCAAGCAACAGAGTTATCACATCATGATCTTCTGTGGCTTCTGTTGTCTTTTAGTAAGCTTTTAAAGCAGGAAATAGCTTCCTGTGTATTACTATGTTGCTTTCAGTCACTAATGAGGGGGACCCCACTGCTAAAAGCAGTGACAATGATGATTCAGCAGGCTATAGTCAATTCAGTAAAGATTTGTTTGTATGTGTACTGGACACCTCTAAATGGGACATGACAAAGGCACAAATAGGGTCACGACACAAAACATTTCTCCTCTAAACTACTAATACAGTAGTAATGCTGATGGGATTCATGTTCCCCTTTTGTCTCCGTGCTTGACTTATTTGACAAAACTACTATTGTTGGTGTTGACAAACTGACAATCAATAAACAGAGAATAATATCCAGCACCTGCTTTTTATAGTAGCACTCATTTACTCTCTTCTCTCCCAATTAATTCCTGATTCATGACATTGGCTGTAAACTTTTATCTAGCTAGCTCTCATAGTTATATTGTTTTGTATCTCCAGTCATTTGTCTCTCTCCCTGCCGCTCACTCAGGCTTCTAATAACATCATTCCACTGGGAGTAGATAAGTGTGGCTGTTGTGATAAGGAACTGGGAGAGCGAATGATGCAATCTGTCTCCATCTCCTCCCACTGTCACACCAGTTCTGATCCACTAGTGGATATCAATGTCAGCTCTATCGATGTGCAATACAGCACGGCCGGTATCTGTGATCTACAGACGGAGAGTGCAGCATCTCATCCACAGATGTTGATGTTATTCCCTCACTTATTCTGAGTTGTTCTAATGAGATGATAGGGTTGGTTAGGATGGTAATGGTGGTCCATGAAACTCTTTCAAGGTTTTAAGTGGTAAAATAACAGGTTAAACATCCCATATTTGTATAATCTATTTTTACTGCAATTAAAGGTATAAATTGATTCACTTTTAGCTAATTTTGTGTCCTCAGGGTGCATGAAACCTAATTAAATCCATTTTATAGTTTTCCCTTTACTTATTATTCCTATTGGCATGTTCGAGATACATTTGGATTTGCATCCAGTGGCAGGGATGTGCATTTCCAGACCTAATTAGTTATTGATCTTGTCTATCTCAAAGAAACACATTGTTTTGTGTGAAACTGCTTGCATGCCAAATAAACTACAGCAAAATCCTCAATGGAACTGCAGTCATTTGTGCTTGTATCATTACATTAAGTTACACAACCAATGCATATGCTTGACCTAAATCAGCTTAGTTCTGCCATTACAATACCTTAAGTGAATTTTTTCTTTTAATGAATTATTCAAATACTAAAAAGAAAACATTTGTCACATTACTTAAAGGTGACTCACAAAAATGTAATGCAGGTATCATATTCAGACCCTTTCCAACCACTATTTGTGGTCAAAAAATAGTTTTCGGAAGAGAGAAAAAATAAATATACTGTATGTATTATTGAAGTCCCACTCATCATCCTAACTTTCTAAAAACATGGCAGATAGATAGCATAGATAACATATTTTACATTATGCTATGGGGAATGCTACGTGCAGGACATACAGTGATGTGTGTGCAGGAGAACGAACCCAGGAGCATAAGAAGTTGAATTCTTTCAGAAACATTATGGTTCAGTCTAACAATCTATCTGTGTGTATACAAAAGTACACAGACATGTGGTGACCTTTGGCCTCAGGGCAAGAAGGACATCAGGAAAAACATTGAGCAGAACAAAAAAAAAACCAAAAGAAAAAAAAGCCAGCCTTTCCCACCAGCTACAAAAGGAAATGGACAGTTTTTGGAACTAATGACTTTGTGTTCTTCCAGATACAAAGAGACTGCACTGGCCTGGGGTTCCCTTCACCCCACAGATGACCTGATGGGCCATCTTCCCTTCCTCTGCTAGCTCACGCTATCTCTAGAGTCATAAATTTATTTCCAGGAGTCTCTCTCTCTCGTCCACTTCTTTCTACTCACAATGAGTGTCTGAAATGCTTGGAAATGCTACTAAAATGTGTAAATATATGTATCTGGACTTGTCTAACCAGTGTTAACTTTTGTTTTGTTTCAGAATCCTATAGGAAATTCAAACCTGCTTCAAAAACTGTTAATTTACATGGTACCACTTTGCTACCTAGTGACCATTTCAGTAACAACTTTCTATAGTATTGCATTGACATTGATATTAACTAGTGTAACTGTATTATTTAGGTATGGTTTAATTGCTAGGATCATGTAAGATCTCATGTTCCATTGCCACCTAGTTCTTAGCTAAATATTAGGAAATTAATGTTTGTTGATTTTATTCTGTATTTATTTGGTTAATCAATAGTACTGCAAAGTGTTTTCCCACTAGTTTTCATGATATGTCATTGATTGATGACAGAAATGAGTGAGTATCTAATTGCAAGCGCGTACTCCAGAAGAACTCCTAACTAAGAAGAAAGACTGCAAAGATGCCTAAAGGCACAAGCCAAGTATCAGTTTAGCCATCACATGCCGTTTGCCATTTGAATATCTATTATTTTTGTAATCTCCTATTTTTATCATGTAGTTAAACTTTTTTACAAGAACCCTTTTTGTTAGTTAGAGCTCCAGCATAGAACCACACAGACTGCAACTGAATGCATCAAGACTGGAACCCACACCCCTGCTGTGTGTTTGCTGTGTGGCCTCAGCTAATCTGAGCCTCTCCTTGGGAAGCACTGAACCAGAGTGCTTCACTGAACCTGCAGCGGTTTACATCTGGCTGTCACCATGGTGGTCCAAAGATCACCGAGTCTGCTTAGCCATGCTCGGCACACTCCAGGAAGTTCGCCTCATCATCAGCTCTCCATCACTACAGAAACACAAGGAAACTAACCATCTGCCATGCGATCTGTCTGAGAGTTGATGCAAAGAGCTAGAGTCTAAATTAAAATTTTATTGGCTTTAGTCAGAATTATCGAGCCCCTCATTGTATTTATCATTTTTGATAACCCTTCATTTATTCATTCACTCTTTCTGTCAGCAATAACTTAATTAAATTCCCCCATTCATTCATTCATTCATTCATTCTATTTGTATATATGTGTATATGCTCATTTATTCCCTATTCATCCCTATCCCTTGGCAGTTCAATAAATATCTTGATTCATCAAGTCATTGTATTTGTATATTCATTTACAGCAGAGATGGAGGTCCCTGTATTCATTGTTTAAATTGGTCTAATTATTTCTCTTCACATTGAAGAGTGGCCCCTCTTATAATTTTACAAGTGCAAAATATTAATTTCTGACTGTAGTAATAACCCTACATGGTGTAACTGGCTATTTTTAATTAATTGTCAAATTTAAATATAATTAGATTTACTCACTTAATAATATCACCAAAAAATAATGACATTTTAAAACTCAATTAGTTACTGGCAGATAAACAGCAAACAAGACCAGCTAATAGTCTAGCTGGTCTTGGCTTATCTAGTGAATTCAACTGTGAATATAAGCTAAATAACACTCTGCTAATATGTAGGCATAGCTTCATTCTGTTTTTCATTCAGGTGCTTAAACTCAAGCTCTTGGTCAGTTTCGGACCACAAATTTTCTCTGGTTGTTAGCTAACAACAGCAAGACTGTGTTTTTAGACTTACCATCTCCTGACACTCCATCACAAAATATTTCTTGGCATCTTAATGATTCTGTTCCATCCATTTCTGCGGTACAGAAGTCAGTGAAGTTCCACTCAGTGACCCCTGGTGCTCTGACTAGCTCTAGCAAATACACAGTAAAGGTAAGGTTTCAAACAGCCCAAAATAAAATTTGGGTTAAATTAAATCACACTTATAAAACTGGACGTGTAGACTGTGCTTGATGGACAGCTCACTCACTCTCCTGTTAGTTTTGTTTCCCACTTGTTTGGGTGGGAGCTAACTTGAGAGTTTTCCCCACCCCCTCTTCAATAATTCAGACACAACACAGAGCTGCAGTATCTGCAGTTTCTGGCCTAGCATGTAAGTAGTCCCTATGTCACTAAGCCTCCAGCGCTGCTTTTGTGAAGGAGTGCAGATGAATTCTGCTGTACTTTCGGGTGTGACTGGGCCTTAAAGTTTCTGACCTCTAGTAGCACTATGGAGCAGTTTTTTTTATGAGTGGGCCCCCGTTTTGTTTGTCTCAAGCATGCACACTAGGCCACACATGCACGCCGAAGTGAATATGGGTGACACAGTCCTGCCAGTGGTTTCACACTATTCCACTGATATAGAGATGACTAGAAATGTGCCAATAAGTACAGCAATGTGCCAGCAAAGGCAGAAAACTGCCATTTAGTAAACATGGATGAACACAATGGAGGATTTAAAATACTAGAAAGAAAAACAGCTTTGCAAATGTTTTATGAAGAAGGAATGTGTTTGTTAGACCTCAAGGATACACACACAATTCAGTTTGGTGAGCAACACTCAACGTAAACATAACTTTTGTTTGAAGAACAAAACTCTACAGGTTTAAGTGCAACATATAGCAGCCTTGTCGCAAAGTGCTGCGTCCTTTAAAATGCATAAATTGGAAGCACTGGACGTGTCATACAGAAGTGGTCAGTTATGTTAGCTGGGATGAGCCAATCCAGGGAGCAACTTTGATAAAGTTATTGTTTTCCTTAAGTGTTGAGGCCACAATATAGGACAGATTATGCTGTCAGTGTGTGCAGCTCTTTACTCTGAGTAAGAGTCTGTACTTGATCTACATTCAAAAAGAACACCAGCTGTTGTGAATATAAAATGTTGAATCCTTGAATATAAAAAACCAAAACTTTTTCAATCTCCATTTCAATAAATCTTATCTCACCAGTCTTCTATTCAAACTTGGACAGGTTATAAAACTCTGAGATGACAAAACTTTTCGTCAACTACTCCAGATGTTCACTGTTCGTTCTCTGTGGGGTTTTTCCATCTTTCATTTTGTCTTAACTGCTGGCCAGAAAACTTTCTGCCAGTCAGTTTTCCTTTTGGATGACCAGAGGGTACTCTACCATCTGCTCTCATTGCTTCCGATACTGGCCTTATTCATTTATTTGTGGTAGTGGTATTATTTTATTTATTGGGGCCTGAAATTGAAGTGTATTGTCAGATCACAGATTTGATCCCCTGTTCCTGAAATGTGTTGGCAAGGGCCGGCAAATCTTGTCACCAATCTGACGACACCTGCTCCAGGGATAATTGCTTTCAAAGAGGCCAATGTCCTGCTTCACTTTTCCACCCTTCCATACCACGCATGCCGCCCTCTTTCCTGCTGCCTGGTTCAGTGTCACTCAACCACTTCAGCCAGGACACACACATTTTTTTTCTAAAAACTTTCAGCATTTTGTTCAATTTCTCTCTCTCACAGACTCATCACCTGTCTTTTACATCTTTTGTTAGCCTCCATGTCAATCATTGTTCCCATTCTGCCTACCTCATCTCTCTCAGGCACTTAAAACTGATGACCTACTTTGACACATGCTTAAGACTTTCTTTTTATTTATCCCCTTCCTCCCCACTCCCCATTCCCAGCATCCAGGGAAGACCTTATTTGGTGTGTTCAAGTGATAAAATAAAGTATGCACAGAACAGTCAGTATGCATTTTTGAGTGCAAGTTCATTGATTTCTTGTTTAATGGCAAAAACAATATACTATAACGATTAGTATATAGCATACACTGAAGGCAGTTAGTATGTAATATGGCATTGGGACACAGCTGTTGACTTGTCATAGCAGAAAATTTGCAGGTGTGAGTAATAACAATAATGAGGGCTCAGTTCCATTAAGTGCAACAGTAAGCCAGCTTAAGATATGCGTGGCTACAGTCAGAGCTTAACTTTCCTCAAACCAGTGCTAATTAGAGCAGTGAGAGAGAACCAAAACAGTAAAGTTGTGCTCTGTAAAACCAAAACAATAAGCTGAAGGATGCTCTGTGGAGCTGATGGGGAACTTCAGAGTTGGATGATACTGTGATACTCAGTGGGTTTGTTACTGCAAGCAACCAATTTCACATAACATGTAGTCATTTGATTTCTGTTAACATACAAATATTAATGAGTGCAGCTTTGACTCATTGTGTATTTATCACTTACAACAGCAGACAATGACATGTTTTTAATTTTGTGTTGAACAATCACTATTGTGCATCTGATTCCCCTCCCAAAGCCCTCTGCTGTGATAGCACCACCTCTGCTCAGCAGGACTTTTCAGATGCTCCACAGCAGCGAAACACAACTGCACCTCTGGCAAGAGACTTGAGGAAAACAGTCAAAGTCTCTTGGGAGGTTCCCCCGCTGATCCCAACATGAGACAGCCCTTTCAAGGTTTTGAGTTTTACTGTATAAGCTCCCCCTGGGTCTTGTTTTCACTCCTCTTTACTCCTGCTCTAACCAACCATCTGCTTTATTTTTAAAGCATTAATATCAGTTTTCACAGGATGCTTTCTCTTCAGTAATGCGTTTGTTCTCAGAGGGAGATTTGTTCAAAGATTTTATTATTTTGACAGTGTCAGCATAATTACATGTTTTTTCCATCCCAGAGATGTCAGGGGACTTTTATTTCCTAAAGGTAGCTATCATAACTTTTATGTATTTTATCACAAATATCTAAGTAGATAAATCCAGGCCCAAACACCCAACTATAAGCTTAACATACAATATAATGATTTTAGTTGGAGGGCAAAACAAACAGAACTTAATATTTCTAAGCTGTCAAGTTATATTTCCACTTCTTCTCTACCTTCTAAAGAGCCTTGCTTTGAGACCTTTTGCTCCCCTGTTCACTCATCTTGCTTAAAGACACATTGTGAGTGTGGACAAGATCTGTGAGATTTATACAGTGCTTCTATTCCTACTACTGTTTCCAAAAGGCCAGCAGGTATACTGTAAGGTCAAACCTGGACATCTGTCTAGTGAACTCCCATATGAACTGCCTCTTCCACATACTGACTGTGAAACAACTGAAACAACATCCAGATCTTCCTGCACTACAGAAAATAACATAACTGTGTTTCACTTTCCAGGGGAGAATGTTTGTGTATTGTAGTCTGTGGAGATGGTGCTGCACCCGCTCAGAGAAAAGGGACTGGGAGTTATAACCCATATACTGATGTCAAGCAGAATCCCACATAAACTTGGCAATCAAACACACTGCACATCTCGACTTCACAATCAGTCTCTTATAACCTCTCTATCAGCCTTCAAACCATCATTATGCCATCATTATGGCATGCTTACCCAGTGGCTTAACAGTCATTTGGCAACATTGCTCACCTGTTTGAACAAGTGGAGCCTGCAGAGTGTCCTACAGTGAGTGTCCAGTTCTGCATCAACCCTCTCCCCTCTGAGTTTTCTGCAGACCTTGTGGCTTGCCTCAGCTTGTCACATTAACCTCGTCATTTCTATAGCTAATATTTATTTAAGTGATATTACTTCATACTCGCATGCCTCACATTACAAACAATTAGTGAGATGGTAACCCACAATGAAGAACCCGCTGATATTAAAGGATAGGTTCACAATGTTTCAAGTCTCTTAAAACAATAGTCAAGTGTCACAATGAACATTGAAAGAGTTTTTTGCACAATCTAATCAACCCTTCCTGTGCTTTCAGTGGAAGTGATGGGGGACGAAATCCACAGTCCTCGTTTTGTAAAAACAACAAAAAACGTTTTGTCATAAAAAAGTTTATCTGAAGTTAATATGAGGCTTAAGGAGTCTGAGTTAGTCAAATCAAGTGGATATCTTCCAAAAATACAGTTTTTCTGCATAAATTTGTGTTTCCCTGGGCAGCGTTTCCTTATTGAGCTGCAGTGGAGAGATAATAACATAAAAAGGAAATTTTGTACTAAAAAGGCTGTAACTTTGGAAGATAACCACTTGATTTGACTAATTTGAACAGCTTAAGCCTCATAATAGCCTCAGAAAAACTTTGAAATATCTTTAAATATAATATACTTTGCAGAAAACAAGGACTGTGGATTTTGTTCCCCACCACTTACATTGGAAGTACATTAGGAATACATTTGGGCACGTCACTGCGTCATCTGAATGTGGCACCAGACACAATGACACAGATTTATCACCTTTAACGTAATATTCTGAAGTTTCATGATGCTAAACAGGCTTAAACCTAAGCATGTTATGTCCCCCTCAGGGGCAGTTTTACTTGATTCTAGCAACTTTCACTAAATTTCGAATATTTTGCTTATTTCGAGAGGGGCCATGACTCAGTCTTACGTATTTTCCACTCATGGTACCAATTGAACTCTCTTTGTTCTTTTTGTTCTTCTTCTTCTTCCTTTTATCTCTCTGCTTGTCAGACATCAGTCTCGGAGATGAGAGATGGCTGTGCACTTGTGTCTCGATCTAAGAGAACAGGGAATGGTGACTGCACCTTTGTGATACACACTTCACATCAAAGTGGCATATAAACACACACACACACAGGAAAATGGAAGAAAGACCCATCTGGCTAGAGTAAAAAAAAAAATAAACATGTACAATAGTTCAGTCAGCAGCCTTTCATTAATAATGCAAACAGAGCATCAGAGCTATACAGCCGCAGTCAGCCTGCGACAGCATGTGTGCTTGTATATTCGTAAATTGGATGACATTGAGACGAAGCATGCTGATCTGTAAACTCCAGAGTAATTAATGAGCCCACTGTGCATCACAGGGACGTGAGAGGGAGGAGAGGAAGAAAGAGGGATGAGAAGAAGGAGGGGCGCCAAGTTGTGTTTAATTAGACTCATACAGAGGACTGGCTGTCCTGCGGGACCTGCCAGTCCTTCATAAACTCTTACACCAATTACCACTCTGCTGAGAGAAGAACATGCGAATGGAGAGAGAGAACATGAGGACAATGAAGGATGTGAAAGGCAAACTGATCAGCAGGCATTTTGTGTCCCAGTGGCTAAGGTGGCAGAGCACCTACACTGCTTTCACGCCGTCCCAGACTTTTTCTGTCCTCATGACATTTGCAGATCCATAATGAATTTTCTGCTGTGGTTGTAACTTCTATTTCCTTCCAGGCAAATTATATTGCAAGCTTTACAAATATAATTTTAACATAGCGATAAGCTAAACAAACAACAGTTTAGAGTGAGGACAAAATGTAAAACAGAGCACCGAGCAGCGTGGGCCCCAGAGAGGAGGAAAATACTTTGCAATGCACATAGTTCCAGGTGGTTAACTCTGAGTTAGGGTCTGTAATGCTCTGATACGAGACAGAAAGAACTCAGCCTCCATCTGGCAGCCGAGCACACACACAGATGGAGGGGGGTGGGAGGGTCTCTGAGGCTCTGGGACCGTCACTCCTGGATCTGGATGTAGTCGAGCCTTTTGAAAAGGTATGACTCTCTCTTTTTCTTTCCAGGTTGCAATCTTTCTCAGCAGTGTGTCTAACTCTCTCAAAAGCAATCTCACTCTCTCATTTGCAGATGCACAGGTCAGCTATCTGTCTATGCTCAGGTCAGGTAAGTGCAATAATTCCTTAAAAATAGCCTAAAACCACATTTCCTATAAGCCACCCAGAGATGTTGCTCCTTGGTCACCCCATCTTCATCCTCTCTGCCCCTGCATAAACAATCTTTATATTATCCCTGGTTTCTTCTTCAGTTAGTTCAGGCTATCCTGTCTCCTTTTCACCCTGAATTTTTCAATTTTTCCCTTTGTGTCCTAGTTTGTCAGATGACAGGTAGGAGATAAAGCGGTAAAAGAAATAAAGAAGCATAATAAGTTATAGTAAAAGTAAAGAAATGGAAAAAGGAAGTACACAAGAAGGGCAGGGAGATATAAGAGGGATGTAAGGAAAGATGGACTTCACTCACTGAAGCAGTGAAGGAAAGAATGATGTAAAGACGTAAAGCAGGAAGATAAAAATGAAGGAGGGAAGAAATGAAGGGACAAAAACAGAAGAATGAAAAAGTTAATGGTAACGATAAGATGAGAGCATCAGAAGCAAAAGAGCAGAAAGAAATGTGAAGAAAGAATAAAGCAGTGGAGAGAAAGAGAAAAAAGGAAGGTGAGCGGGGTGTCTGGAGGGAAAGAGGGGAGGAAAAAGTAAATAGATGGAAAATGGAAGAAGGAAAAGAAGGAAGCTAAGGAAAGGGAGGGGTTAAGAAAGAGGAATTCTTTCTCTCAGTTTTTCCAGCTCAGTACTGACAGACATGTTGTGAGCTGCTGCAACAGATTGGCATCACAGTCCATCACCAAGGGAGACAGTGGCCACTCTGCGTGACTGATAACACAAACACGCTGTTACTAACACATACACACACACACACAGATGCATACAGACATGTGGCCTACATGGAGACACACACACACACACACACACACACACACACACACGTATGCACAAGAAGTTTGCAAGCACTTGCCCTTTGAAAAGAAAAAGACAAGGAGAGTGTAGGAGAGCAAGAGTGCAGCAGAGAGTGGAGAGCAGCAGGAAGCGAAGGAGAACGGGAGGTGACAGAGGGCGGTTACCTTGGCAACCAGGCCTCTGGTGACAACTGCCTAATCAGTGGGCGGACAGTCAGATACCCAGGGTGATTCCCCAGAGACATATGCTTATTTCCCTCATGCATCTCTGTAACTATTTTACATTAACATCCAAAATGTGACTTTTCACACATTTCCTTAAAAAGAAGTTGGCTACTGTGAGCACACTTTGTTTCACAGAAGCTCACATCCAGCACAGTGCCAGTTGGCGATTTACAAACAGTAAGTGATGTAAACTGGACTTAGATACATACAATTACAATTACATTTATTCATATAGTATACCAGAGAGGCTTCACTGTAATGAACAAAGTTGGTCCAAGTTGGTCCAGGATGTAAAGTAGACATTGGAAATGTCATGTGTTTGTTTTCTGATTCTCTAAGGCCCTTGAGGGATTCTCATTGAATAAACTATAACTGCACCAGCCGGGTTTGGAGGACATGTATGGGCAGCCGTGGTGACCATTTCCCCTGACAGAGGGTGGGATCAGAGGTCACGGCTTGGAGTGACAGGCAATTTGCAGTATAAACGTCATCCAGATCCCCCTGCTGGGGTCAACACTGACAGGGTTAGTTGTCACCACGTCATGCAACATTCATCAAGGAAAAACAAATGCAACTGTACATGTTATATACACACATATAACAAGTTATTTTAAATGAGTTTGTTAAGGGGAAAAACAAAACGTTCAAGATTTTGATCCAAATGGCATCTACTGACTCAGCTAAGACAAAGTGTAAATGTGTTTTCTTTCCGTTGTTTTTATCAAAATGTAATCTCAGTCCAGCATTCTCAACACAAAGCAACTCACTGGCTATTTCTTTCTTCCTCCCGATAGATAATATCCTCTCCTTTCAGTCTTCCTCCATCTCCCTCTCTCTCCATTTCCTTCTCTCTGCAGCCATTGTGTCTCTAGCACACACAGATTGCCATTAGGCCAAGGAGATATCTGATAGTTTAGTGCCACACACACACACACACACACACGCACACACACACGACTCGTATGGCGCTGCACATTGCATCAGCTGAGCTTACATACACTAAGCGGCCATCACCAATTAGGTGGTGAATTTAAGATGTCAAATTCACTCATCATTCTCTGCTGCTGCTCACCCTGCTGCTACCTGATAATGTCATGCTTGTTAGTCTCACTTTCATAAAGCGTGCTGCAGGATGACATGGATCCCGCTTACCAAACTTCAATTCCAACCCCCGGTGATCCGTCCGATCAAACTGAGGAGGAGCTGATGCCCTGCGCTGGCCTTACAGCTCCTGTCTGGTAGAAATTAAATGTGTGATTTTGTCTGCCTGAATTGTTACAGTTGAGCCAAGAGATGGTTTTAGTCATGAATATATGCCTTAATACTGCCCTGCACCACCTTATTTTTCTAACAAGAGATTCTGTGAATTACATCATTATTTTTTAAGCAAGAGGGAAACTCTATTCTCTCATCTTCCACTCTGCCACCCTGCAGTATTTCACATGAGTTTAGTATCAGCGCTTAATGGATTCATTCTTGCTTTCATGTTGCAATTTGTATATTTACAGCTAAACTTAAAGATCCCCTCCCACAGTGAAAAATCCAGAATCTATGAATATGCGAATATTTTTCATTTCAAAAGTTTAACAGCTGGATGTGAGATTTGTCCTATAGATTTGTCCGTTCTCAGTGTATGTGCACCGAAGGATTCAAGTTTCCATATCGCACTTGTGTAAATTGCATACTGGACCACGATTGACTCCAAAATTGTTGTGACATCACAAATCATGCTCACACCTTAAACTCAGATTTAATGTGAGGAAAGAGAAACTTTCCCCCTTCAGCAGATGAAAGTGAAAACAGCCTTCGAGTGTCAAACTCTGCACAGTGAAGCTCAAACATCCAACTGAAGGAACAAGAAAAAAAACACACATTATTGACTGGAGGGGGACTTTAATTTGTTGTAAATATGAACCAAATGATAGTTTTGTCTGCGGTTCTATTTCACGTAATGTATGTTAGGCTGTTTATCTAAAATTCACAGGCAAACAGGCATATTTTTGAGTTGGCATGACATGCTGCTGGTTGTCACCTTGGGGAAAAGCTCACACCCCTGCATATTGTAATATTTGAAATATGCAGGCTACATTTAGTGGCACTGAATATTGAACACCATCTGGATCCCCTCTAGTCTTTGCAGAAGCCTCTGGTTTTGAAAAATACACAGTACCGTCCATGTATGTACATATAGTATAAAAGGACATTTTGGGAAATACGCTTATTTTCTTTCTTGCAGAGAGTTAGCCCTTAGCTTAGGCTAGCATAAAGACTTTAAACAGGGGTAAACATCTCACCTGCTTCTGTCCAAGGGTAAAAAAAATTCTACCAGCATGTCCAAAGCTCACAAAGAAAGCATAAAAGCATATTCCTTTAAGTTTCCATCTCTAAATACAGAACTCAAGTTTAGTTTCCATAAATGCTCAACCAGTACACAATATATAGTTTGATACAAATCCTGATTGCTGACAGCTGAATGGCCTCTAGTGATTTATACGCCTGACTAAAAGTGTTGGATCATTCTGCCTTCCAGGTGGAGCGTGTGCTGGGTATACACATGAGGGTTAAAGTACATAGGACAGACTCTGACCCTGAATCGGCCTTCATGTTCATGTTGTTCTTGCATTTGAGGGGCCTTAAAGGAAAATGGGGGGTTTTTCACAAGTTACAACATAAAGTTTAATTGTATGAGCTGGCTTTTTTTCTTCCTTGTCAACACATAAAAGGTGTCATACGGCTACAATAGCCAAGTCAGGTCCAGACGTTGGTTGGTGTGCATTTTGTCACAATGTCTCCATTCACAGAGAACGTGGGATATTTGCTGATGATGGTAGTGGCTGCACTATTGGTACAAATACTGCACTGTAGTTTACATTCAACACCGTGTTTGATTCAGTTTTGGGGGTTTGCATTGATCTCTCAATGCTCTGGCTTTTGCTGGCTTGAAATTACTACTTTGCAGGGAGTGATGTGAAACAGAGCTTTGCACCAAAGAAATCTATATTTCTATTTCTTCTTGAATAATGTTCCTGCACAGTAAGTGAAGTGAGAGACTGCCCTGCATGAAGCTGACACTCAACGTACGCAAGTCAATCTGCCCCACTCCAAAATATTTTTACAAAACAGCAAATATATTAGGTTATCAATAGGAAAGCAGACACATAGATGTCTGCAGTCATGTCAGCTGTCATTACAGCAATATTGAGGTTAAACTACGCATTCAAATCTGTCTTTACTTCTGCAAATACTGTTAATACATTTCATGTCTTTCCTGTCCATTATCCAGCGACACACTCTAGCACCTTGTCATCTGCACTTTTAGTCTGAGCCATGTGCTGCAGAATATTATGCAGTAAATGTGCCGATTTATGCATATGCATAGGCCATACTCACAAGCCTGCAGGCACAGATTACATGTGCTACATTACTCTCACATACATCCTGGTGAGAGATTCCAGAAAAGGGGGGATGTGAAGCAGCACAGTCTGCTCTGATGAGCTGTCAGATTATGGATTACCAAAGAGCCCCATTAAAACGCATAGCAGCACTGTTCCACTTACTGCTCTCCCATCAGCTGTTTGGGAAACCTGTCAGAGAGATGGAGAGAGTACCAAGAGTATCAGTGGGAGGGCAAAGTGGGCTGGAAGGAGTGAGGAGAGGGATGAAGTGTTGGCAAAGTCAAAGCCAGACAATTAGGAGGAGGCAGAGGGAGGAAAGTGAAATGACAGTAGGAGAGTAGAGGGGTGGCAGAGGAGAAGGACGGGTGATTACTTGCACGTTATCAGTCTTGATTTACAGAGTTGTAGGCTATTCAACAGCTTATGCTCCTAACACCTCAGTTTCCTCCAAGCAACCACAGTGGATGAGCTCACTGCCAAGCACATTTCAACACTGTACTCTGTAGGTTGGAGAGGGAACTGTTAGCGCTTTGAAAACAACACAAATGAAAAAATAAAGAAAACTGACCAGGAAGTGAAATCATAAACACAAGCTGCCATTAAAGGCTCTTCAGAATGACTCATCCAACACTCTTGAGACATTTTTTGACTCTGAAAAACACTGAAAAGAACGGAGGTACAAGTGGATGTAATCTACTGTTTCAATACCAATAACCAAAATTCAACACTGAAGCAAATGGGCGATAGCAGCTGTTGTGTTATAGTTAGCAGTTTGACAATAGATGCTGGTCAGTGCCCAGGGTAAAGAGTTCATATTCCAACACAAATCTAAGTCAGTCTGTTTGAGATCAGCTCACCAAGTACTTAGTTACAACCAGAGAGAAAGCTAGGAAATATGATGAGAGAGATTAAATTATGTAGATTTTACTTTGCATACTGCTGTAATGCTTTGTGCTGCAGTGGATGTTTCTTGAGCTCTTTTTCACGCTCTGATATTTTAACCAGACACCAAGGACACATTCTGTGATGTGACTAATATTCATATTTTCTCCTAACCCTAATTATCCTTTACTTCTACACAACAACACGCTGAAGACTAATGGAATACATTTTTAGGCCTTGGCTGGAGCAAGGGAGGCATATATCAAAACAGCGCTGACCAAAGGCAAACTGTCCTTGAACATAAAGTTTAAATTGGGAAATAGTAAAAGCAGTAATCTTAGTCCTCCTTTTAACGTTTTCCATTTAAGATGTGAGACTAAAGAGTGAGGGAAAGCTCGTAACACTGTTTGTCTCAGTAATCTTTAGCTATATTACTTGTACCTGTATCACATAATTGTCCCTCCTGAGAGTGTGGACAGATGTGTAGGGGGCTCAGGGATCACATATCACGATGAAGCCTGCAAACATTATCCCCCAACTGTTTCACAATTATGAGCTACCTTCTATGACTCTGCTGGACGGCGGCCATCTTGGTGGAAAAAGAATGTTAGTAAGGAAAGAGAATGAGCACAAGAGTCCCTGCAGCTGTGACATGATGTTGTAGCTGACTCCTTCCTTGTGGTTGAAGTCACTGGCAGAAGTAAGAATCAGAGATTCACTGAAAGCCTTTATTCCCACAGGCGTGTCTGGCCTCCCGAATGTGAGAAAACAGTCTGTGCAGGAAAAGTTAGCTGTTTCACCTCTCCTGCTCTAACTGCTGACCAGAGCGACTTACATTTAATCCCTTTCTAAGTTCAACAGAGAATTGGTGCAATGCAATACAGGATTTTGTTATATTTTTCTCTACAGAATCACAACAGGCATGCCACTTTTCATTTTTTGGTCCTCTTCAATGCCTTAGACCAGTGTTTTACTGCCCCCTAGTGGGTAGGGAGCATCACTACAACCCTCAACAAGATGATGTGGCTGCCAGAAGCCTGCCAGCCTCAGAGCTACAGACTCGGTCTTTGTGACACTATATATTGGGTTTGCACTGCCACAACTGAAACAATCATGACAAAGCTTGCAAAATGTCCGTTGCTAATCTATAATATGCTTGAAATTAGCTGTAAATGAGCTTACTGCCACTGTGGTACATATTAGTATCGCTGCTTCATGTTACCACCTTTATTACTTTCCCATCAGCTGCCCATAATGAAATTCACTATGATTTCTGACAGAGTGGAGCTGCTCAGCCACGTCTGTCACTCTCCAGTCAGTGCAGATATCAGGCCACAGCAGGGCTCTGTACAGCTGCGATCAGTTTCAAAGATATTGAAAAGTCCACAGTGACTCCTTCTATAATTTACTAACCCCTTTACTCCAACCTTTTTATGCTCAGCCATGCTTTAATTATATCCCCTGAGAGTGATGTTTTAAACAACAACAAATGCATCCAATTTTCTTTGATGATTTTAGTTGTCTGTGGAAGAGCTTAAAAGCTATAGTTTGGTTTACATATTGATTAGCAGAACTAAATCTCTTCTCTGCCCCAAGCCTTAAGACATATAGATGTGTGTGTAGCTCCTCTGGGTCCTAGGAAACACTGTGTGATCTGCCACTATATCAGAAACATGTCCTCAGTAACATATGGACATCACAGTTATTAACTTTATCACATTTGGTAGGAAAACCCATTGGTGCATAAATCCAGGCTTTAACTATGATCAGATGTTTTACGACAAAATCCTGCTGAGTTCAAATGAAGCAAAAAATGTCTTTTTACATGGATCAGTTGAACTATGGCAGTCAGGGACCAACACGTACAGCAGTTAGTTGTTTACAGAAAACTTTTTTTCATTTCTGTTGAGAGAAGTTAACCTTTACCATTTCTATAAAACTGTTGTGCCCACAAGGGTTTTATGAAAAAAAGACATTTTTCTTTTTGTTTTATAGAAAACTTTGAAATCAGCAGATGTAGCTCTTGTGTCACTGAAGGATCATGAGGTTGCATATTATTAGTGTAATTTTCTTTTGGTCTATTCACGTTTTCCAAATTGTATCACACAGAAACAAAATGTGCTTATTAACTCCCAACAGTGACTCCTGATGAGCTTCATATAAGACATGCAAGAAGCTCTGAGGTTTCAGGATAAGATGCTTTTCAAAATAGTTATTAAACTGATATAATGAAGGCACAAGTTGTATGTATTGTTTAAAGGACCAGTGTGTAGAATTTAGTGGCAGCTAGCAGAACAGACTTGCCAGAAATGAAATATAATATTTAGTGTAAATTAGTGTATAATCACCTGAAAATAAGAATTGTTGTGTTTTTGTTACCTTAGAATGAGCCCTTTATATCTACAGAGGGAGCAGGTCCTCTTCCACAGAGCCCTCCATGTTTCTACAGTAGCCCAGAATGGACAAACCAAACACTGGCTCTAGAGAGGGCCTTTTGTGTTTTCACAGCCACTGTAGGTTCTCTTATATGCTTGTGAGGGAGGGTGAGGGGAGGGGTATTCAGTTAGTTGCAATCTGCAACCTCACCACAAGATGCCACTAAGTCTTACACACTGGTCCTTTAAAGATATATTCTGTATTTTTAACAGACATGATGTTAGATATTACAAAGTGGAGCAGGATCCTTCACTGGAGGACGGTCTCTTTTTCTCCAAAAATAAAATCAAAAGGTCATATTATCCTTCAAAATACAATTAAAAATGCTACAGCAGCTGACATAAGTCCTCAATATACAGCAGGCCAACTGAGCAACCAAGTAATGCCAGTTAATATGACATCCAAGTAACATCACCAAACAAAATGGCAGCTCCAATAAAAGCTTCAACCAAAATGAAGGAGCCTTCAGAGGCTACAAGTAACACAAATAACTTCAAGAGTTTCTGACAGCTTTTCCATCTGAAAACCAAAGAAAGCACAGAGCAGCGTCATTCACTTTGATATCAATATGATGAATATAGCCACAAGCCATTAATAATGAGTCATATTTTTGAGTAAGTATTCAAAGAAATCTTTTTTTTAATGCAATACATCCAAATTCTTCCCTTCACACAAACAAGATTTTAATCGATCAGTATTTTAATACATTTACAAACTTGCCTGTACAGTCTTTTTGGATGGGAATCAATCTGCTGATCAGCCGAGTGATGCAGCTTCTTCATTCCCAATGAGATATACAGCACATCATTTAACTTAGGTACCAACCCAACCCTCCATCCTTTTCTGTAGAAGTGAGATAGATGTCTGTGGGCTGAAATCACTTGGTGCTCACAGAGCAATGGTTTAATCAGAGGATCCAAACTCCAGACTGAAGAATTGCAGTACAGGACTTTGCATGAGTTTTAACAGTCCGCAACTTTAAATTGGCTCTGGAGAAACTTGGTGGTCAATGTGGCACCAGATAATGGCAGTATTAATAAAGGAGAGGAGAAATGTCTCCATTGTTCTTCAATCACCTTCTGACTGTCTGCACACACAAAGTACAGAGTGCTGAGAAAACCCTGGAGAGAATAAAATCACCCCTGGGCAAAAATGAGATTTTTATTCACCTCTACGAATCATTAAAACAGCCTAATTTCAAATTATATTTTCCAACGTAATGACCTTTTATCAATGTAGGTGATACATTAACTCCCTCATTGACTGCACTGACTACTAATTTATATTCATCATATGCTGCAGCCTGTCTGCTCTTTTACCAATTAATCTTAATATCTTCATTAAAATGTCACTAAAGTCAATAAAGAAAGTGAGACTTAAGCTACCCACTTACCCACCTCACTTCCTCACTATCTAACAGGACTTCATATAATCAGAGTGAAAGGTTGCATAGATTCAGAATAAGCCGGGACGGACCTGCAGGAGATCATATGTGAGAGAGTCACCACCAAACAGAGAGGGCCAAGTCCAAAACCAAAGCTCCACCACAAGCTTGAATGTTGCAATGTTTCTCCTCCTCAGAGAAGCTTGTTTTTGCCTAAACTGAGTTGTCTTTTCCCCACACAGGGAACAGCTTGACTGCTATCTGGCAATATCAACAAAGATTACAAATAACTTTATAAACTAGCTCACTAGCTCAACTGTAGTATTTTGTGGTGACCCTAGAAACACAGAGCAACATCCATCTTCCAAGCTTCATGTACTGTGAGAAACATACCTGTGTTTGTGTATCAGGTTTAAAGGAATAACATTTCAAGAAATATGCTCGTTCATTCCGAGAGTTGATGAAAAGATCAATACCACTCGCATGTCTGTATGGTAAATATGAAGGAGACGGTTAGCTTAGCTTAGCATAAAGACTGGAAGCAGGAGGAAACAGCTAGCCTGGCTCTGTTCAAAGATTTCCAAAATTTCACCTACCAGCACCTCTACAGCTCAGTTATTAACATGTTAAATCTTGTTTGTTTAAACCGAACAAAAACAGACACATAAAAAGGACAAGTTGTGGTTTGACAGCATGTTCTCCACATGCCTGCGTGGGTTTTCTCCAGGTACTCCTGCTTCCTCCCACAGACCAAAAACATGGAGGTTAGGTTAATTGGTGACTCTAAATTGCCTGTAGGTGTGAATGGTTGTCCGTCTCTATATATGTTAGCCCTGTAATTGACTGGAGACCTGTCCAGGGTGTACCCCGCCTCTCGCCTGATGTCAGCTGAGATTTGGCTCAGAGATTGGGTTCCCCCGCAGCTCTCTAGTGGATAAGCAGTAAAGAAAATGGATGGATGGATGTTTGTTGTATCAGTGCCAAGGCTTTTTGGCAGGGTGCTCCTGTTGAAAGTCCCTTGAGAGGACACCGTAACCTTTACTTTATCAAATGATTGTTTTCCCATTAACGTCAGTCAGTCACAACAATGCTGAAAACTGTATAATAAGAAGCTTTTTAATCAGGCACATTGGCAGGATGTGTTTGTTTGATCTTGTAGAAGCAGAATTGATTGAAAAGCTGTAAGATGGCATTTTGTCTCACTGGGAATCATTTAAATTACCAGAAAAAAAGGTCACTCAACAACAATAGCCTTTATTGACAGGTAAAATCAATTATATTAAAGCAACAGCAATACTGACACTGACAGGCTGAGCGAGTGAGTGAGTGAGTGACTGCATATTTTGGTTTTGGCTGAAGGCTTATGTGAACCTGTTTGTAAAACAAATGCATATAAATCAGTAAAGGAAACGAGAGATTAAAATAATAAGGTTTCAGAAATGATTGTCACTGTCTTTGGCTGGATCACTGGGCTTCACATCCTCTGATTTGGAGCTCTGTTGAAACAAACAAAAATGATTGAATGTCAGGTGTATGTTTTCTCTCTCATATTGCATTAAATGTGTCGGTATCTTCTTCTACCTTGGACTTGAAGAGGAGGTTGATGACGCCCTTTGAGCGTCTGTCTGCCGTTCGGTCAGAGGTCACACAGACAGACATGGTCTTACTGTCCCTCCTGGCTCTGGTGGTGTCCACCTCCTCTGCTCCCCCCACCACTGCCAAGGAAAGACCTACAGCCAGAGACAACAGAGGATTTACTGTTTGCAACTCACCGATCTACCCGATTACAACAAAACATCTACCTCTTCCTGCAGCCAGACTATTTTTTGCGAGTAATTGTGTTCTCACAGCTGTTCTTCTGATGAACTGTGTACTCTGGCAACACTGGTGGCACTCGGTGTATGTTCAGTGAGGCAGTACAGCCTGTAGTCAGTGGTGCTAATCAGAGGTAGTGTATTAACGCCACAGTCAATGCTGGCTCAGCTTGCCTGGTCCAACATGGCAGGATGCCAGTGAAATTTTAGTGAATTGTGGCCTGATGCACTACTTTGAAGTACAGTGTTCTGTAACTGAAACAATGAAATATAAACCGGATGAAACTGCTGCCCACGTCTGAAAAACTACAACTGACATGACTGATTCACTAATTTGCCACCTTACATCAGAGTTTGTGTTAGGTCAGGCTACTAGTGCAACATTCCCCAGCTTACAGATTTGTTTTCTTCATACACTAGACTTCAGAGGCATATTCTTGTCATGACCTTGTGTGTGTATCTTTGCAGTCAGCTAAAAAAAAAAAAAAACACACAGTACTTCCTCTCAGGACATGACTTTGTATTTTTCACTCTGTGGGCCTTTGGGTTATATGTGTACCTAAATAACACTATGAATGAGTGTTGTGATAGCAGCACTGTGTGGATTGATGTGTATGTTTGTCACCTGTAATGGTAGGCAGGGATCTGGAGTTTGCATTGGTCAACAACACATTTCCTTCATTAGGCTCAGACAAATTGGTGTCGCTGCGGAACTCCTGTTTCTTGGACAGCTAGAGGGAGACAAAGATCACACAAACCTCAGCAACAACTCCAGAGAACTCAGCACCCCTCACCATGCCGTCATTTCAGCTCTTCTCTTCCTCTATGTCTCATATTCCCTCCTCTCTCATCTTCCTTCCACTAACGCTCATGCTCACCCGTTTGCAGTCCAGTGTATTCGTCCTCTCTCTCTCCTCTGTGATGAAGATCATGCTGCTCCTCTTCTTCTTCTTCTTACTCTTCCTCAGCTTGACCTCTGCATCGCCCACAGTCACCACCCCCTCCTCCACTGTGGTTACGCTCACGCTGCCACTGGAGCGTTGGAGGGAGGAGGTCCAAGACACCGGAGACTCAGGGGGGATGTCCCTGAGAGGAGGAAGGGCGAGGGGTAAATTAAATACAATCATGACAAATACATCTTTACAGTTTGAGATGAGTTATATGCTTGACTTTGTGACACTAATTAAGACAAATTGGTGATGACTTTATATAGATTTTATATAATATATAGTTAGTTATAGTGCTGTGATGTGTCATTCTTGTTTTTGTATTTATTTATTTTTTTACATTCTAAGGCCACTAGATAAAAGCATCTGTCATCTGTATGCTACCTGTCTGCCTGGGGCTTGGTTGGAGTCCCACATTCAGATCCCTGCAGAGAGGAAATCGAGATGATAGACTGACGAAAGGAGCGCAGCATGGAGCGAGGACGAGTGGACTTCCTCTCATCCATGTCCGGCTGGAGAGAGAAAGATTGAGATAGAGTTGAACAATATGTTGATAAAAAAAAAAGAAAATATTACAGTGGTAGTGCTATTCATAAACAGTGAAACAAGGCAGCAGCACGTGCTAGAAAAGCAAAAGCAAGTGAAGTCCCTCTTAAAAACAGCACATCATAACTCCTACTCATCATTAGTTTAATCTTTCCTGAAGGGCTCAGCCAATTTACAAGTTAATGACCATATTTAGCCCCAATCACCACCATACCAGCCCTGTTCTGGTTGTAGAGATATTTAAAGGTACAAATCCCACATCAACACTCTTCTCAGAGGCTTTTGTGAGTACTTTGATCTTTAAAATTCGCCTGGGTCAGCTCATTTGTATCTTAATTAAGCCAACTCTACCACAGTAACTCTGTATACAGCCTCGCAGAAAAGAACATGTTTTGGATTACAGAGAAACACCATGTTTTGGTAAAAAGTCTTTTATTCCCCAACTTTCTCTCCTCTCCCTCTTTCATCCTTTTTTTCCCCCTGTTCTTACCAGCTCTCTCACTCCATACTCCTTCTCCACTTTCTTCTTGAGCTGTTTGAAACAGTCCTCCATGCGCTCGTGGAACGGACGCAGATCATCGGTCACTCTCTTCCCGTGGAGACAGATTCCTCCACCAAGTAATGGAATCTATAAATACAAATGTTGGAGTGTTTTGTGTTAATTAAAGTATCAGAAAGTATTAGAAAATGAATGCAAGAATGAATGCAACAGAAGTTGAAAGTATATGAGGTGTTATGAATGTGCAGGGATTTAAGAACTGTGTGTTTGGTACCTGCCATGCGATGAGGTCTTTAAGGCGCAGCAGTTTGTCTCGGTCCTCTGGGTGCTGCTGGGTGTACTCGTCAGTAAAGAACGCCTAATACCGAGAAAATATTAAAAACTCATTTAAGGAATGATGGCTATATATTTCACTTGCTCAGGCAGTTTGTAAATTAATAACTGACTTCTTCACCCACGTGTGCTTTCTAAGCACACGGATCTCATCCTATGTGGGATATTAGAACACTGAATGGCGTCTGAGTGTGAACATTAATAATATTTCAAGTTATGAAGACACCAGACTCTAATAGGTTCATCGCATTTGATGTCATTTAGACAGCAAAATTAACCTCAGATCACATTCAGAGCTTCAGGAGGTGAAACTGATTTTTGGATACTAAATGGAAGTCAATTTATCACGAGAGATGAGTCTCACAGTGACACAGTCTGTTAAGCCCAGATAATTTTTTAGGGGCTTACTCTTCACTGGAGAATTTGAAAACTGAGGTGGTGAAACTTTGTCATGATGCCTTTTATAATTCTACACACACAGTCACAGTCATTTTGAGTTATAACAAAGGCCACTGAGGGAAAAACAAATCAAACTGCAATGAACATGATTTTTTAAAACTCAGATTCTATAGGAGCCCTACTTAGTCATGATGACACGTTTATTATAAAGAACCATTATCAACTGTTTAACATATGATTAGTAACTTAGTTGAATAATTCATTAGAGCTTTAAATCAACAGTACAAAGGTCATTCATTGACAAAGACATGGCTATTTGCAGGGGGCTATAGATTAGATGGATTGGGGAGGGTTTGATTCAAGGCCTGATCCTTGACAGTTTACCTTTTCATACTTGGCAAAGCCACCCATGACAGCAGGGTCCACAATGCCGTTGAGCAGCATGGAGAGGGGGTTGATGGGAAGGCTCCAGTCGGCCTGATATTGGTTAATCATGGTCAGAATCTTCTCATTGGTGGACTCCATGGTCTCAATGGCATTCTCCAATGGAGACAAGGTGGTCTGGGGACAGAGGCAGAGAAGAAGCACAAAACAGAGGGAAGGAGGACAGAAATGAAATGAATGAAATCAGTGGTGGTGAAATGTGGAACATGTCACACTGGAGGCAATAGCTCACAGCAAACACACCAGTCAAACATGGAGTAAAATACCCCCCCTGCAGACCTACATGTTTCATATCAGTAGCCTCAAACCAGCGCAGGATCCCTGGCAGTTTATACACAGTGGTGAAGGTTGTGCGTTCGATCCACATAGACTGAAACAGAGGAATGTGGGGGAGAAAACAAGGAAAGCAGTTAGATGAATCTATGACACTTGTGAATAATGTGATATTATATTGTATATTAAAGTCTGAACTCTTACCAGGCACTTGTTGCACAATCTGATATCTAATATCACAATAAAGTAATACCTGGATCTGATGTCACATATCAAGTGCACATCTGAAACCTTAAAGCATCTTATCATATTCTACCCTCTGCTGTTGGATGAAATCCTATTATTTTAGAGAATAGGAACTCATCAGGTGCTGACAACAATGCAATGCATTGTGTAAAATAGCTTCTAAAAGACTGCCATAGTCCCTATGGTCATGGTTTAATTTTAAAAATAGTAACTCACAGCAAACTCATTGTTGGGGTCGACGGGTCCTTTCCTCACAGGTCTGGAATAGTGAAACCGCTGCACGTAGTTGGACTTGTAGAAGCTACATAGTGTAAGAAGAGGGAGAAAGGTAAAGGTAAATGTCAAACAAAGATCAGAGGGATAAAAAAAAGAAATCGTTTACAAAAGAGGGAAATGTGTCACTGTAAAAATCATTTCACAGACACTTGATGAGTTAAACAGCACTGACTTGATAATCTGGTCAGGGACCGGTTTGTTCTTCAGGCGAGGAGGGATCTCGAGGACAGGCTGCACTGTGAAACACTGGATATCTGTTTACAATCACTCAGGAATAAAACATCACAACATGATGAGAATACCACTCTGTCCTTGTGGCTGAGTGTACAAACTAATAGTTGAGGGATGTGTCAAACCTCAAATGGCTGAGTTTTCATGTACAGACATGCCAAAGGTCATTTCTGTGTTTATGGCTTGTTTTGTTTTTTGGAAAACACTAGATTGAATTTTAAATAATTTACTTGCGTGCTTTGTGTACACCATGTATGGCGTTAACATTAATGTGTCTTTCCAACTGCTCATTTGTTTAGTTTTGTGTGGGTTTTACGCTGCCTGGAGGATACACTGAAGTGGAGAGTTCCTGATATCGTCCCCTGGCATGGTGGTGGTGTTGAGGCGCACGGAGCTGGGGAACTGGCTCATCAGCTGGTTCTGGAAGTCCTCTCTGCGCTCGTACTCCTTACCGCGGTGGATAAACACCTTGTTCTGAAGCCGTGGGAAATGAACTGGCGTTAATGATAATGAAAATGCACCAGTTTATCCTGTGATCAGCTCTTTTTATTTTGACCTCATCCAGTAGAGCTTATACAGTACTGCATATGGGTTGGCCTGTGATTGGTCCCATCATCTACACTCTGCCCTGATCCCCTAAAAACTGAGTCACTGACTTCATCATACTGCAGCAAATTCAACAAATCTAATGAACACAAGAGCTATAAACAGCAGAATATTTTATTTCTGCAGTTTGCTGAAATCCCCAGATCCACAACGCTCCCAAAAGGTTCTTTTATGTCTGACTCTGTACTAACTATCTAGCTGATGTGTTTAGAAACTTGCCCACTGCTGCAATGTTAAATACCTTAGCTTCAGTGCTGATAATGGAAAAAAGTATTTTTGACTCTACTGTACAAGGAAAGACAGTTCGTGTTACTTTTGTGTATGGTGAGTGTGTGTGTGCCTCAAAGTGTATGAAAAGTAAGAACATTCTTTGTAATAGTGCTCATAGACTCTACTCTCACCAAATAGAGACATAAATACAAACCCTGAGGAATGGGGGGTAGCCCTGTCCATAGTAGCCCACTGCAAAGTAGTCCGGCTTCGGCCTCAAGATCTTCATAATGTTCTCGTAGAACTTTGCTTGTTTCTCCTGCAGAGAGAGAGATAAAAGGGAGCGACAGAGGATGTGTTCAGGGGAGAGTTTCAGATGTGCACTGTGTACAGCCGTAGCAGCTTTATCAGCTTGGGCCGATGACAAAGCTGCCCTCAGCAGAATGCTGGGCCTTTGACGGTGATGGATGTATGAAAAATTAAAGTGCACGCCATCCAAGGGCAATGTCTGTCATTTATATAACCACATAAATTCAGAATTAGCTGAGAGAGCCACTGCTGCAGTCATATAAAGAGATTTTTTTTCCATGGTTGGGAAAAGTGTAGTTCTCTTGAGGAGGGGAAAAGAAGAGTAGTGTGAAGGGGAGATAGAGGGGAAGGTGGTGCTAAACAACAAGTAAGGCTTTGGGTATGGAGAGAATCGTTCCTGCTGTGGTGTCAAAGCAAGAGATGAGAGAAACAAGAGTGACTGAGAGGACAGAGTAAGAAGGGTTAGGAGGGGTTTGAAGTAGCTAATGATGAACAATGAGGAATCACACTTTTGGGGTCATATGGTAATTATGGAAGCCCAAACCAGAGTTCCTCAGAAAAAAAACTTGATTTGTTTGGAGGATTTTAATTCATATTTAAAGAGGGATGATGAATGCTGAATCATTGGTAATGTTTGAGAATGCAGATGACTAAATTAGTGGTGAAGCGGCTTCTTGGGAACAATATGTTCAGAGGTTAACAAAACTTATTACTTCTTGCAATTTCGAACTTGTAGACTGGCTGCTTGACAATTTGCTGAGATTTAGTTTTGTATAAAGGCCAAAGACCAAACCAAATTATATGGCCAGTGCACATATTTTATTTATATCAAGCATGTATTAATTATATGCTGCCTCATGCTCCCCGTCACCCTTGACCCCCTGCAATTTGCATGCCGCCCAAACAGAGCCACGGAGAACACCATCGCCCACGTCCTATACACCGCTCTCTCCCACCTGGAAGGGAGGGACACCTATGTGAGGATACTGTTCATGGACTACAGCTCAGCATTCGACACCATAGTGCCCTCCAAGCTTGTCAGTAAGCTCAAGGATCTGGGCCTGAACACAGGACTGTGTGATTGGTCCTGGACTTGTTAATAAGGCCCAACAGTGTCTGCACGGCCTCAGGTGCCTCAAGAAATTTGGCCTTAGGCCCCAAATCCTCAGGGACTTCTACCGGGGCACCATAGAGAGCCTGCTGACAGGTTGCTGCACAAGCTGGTACGGCAGCTGCACCAGCATGGACCGCAATGCGCTGGGGAGGGTGGTGCACACGGCCCAGCACGTCACCCGGTGTGAGCTGTCCAGCCTGCGGGAGCTGTCACACACATACAGAGACATTATCCCCCCACACAGACAGACACACACACAAAGTGCATAACCCCTGTCTGTCTGTGTGTGTATATATATATATATATATATATATATATATATATATATATATATATATATATATATATATATATATATATATATATATATATATGTAGTATTGTTTTTCTGTAATGGAGCCTCCCAGCAGAAGTATTTCACATGATTGTACTTGTATAACCGGAGCGACAATAAACATCCTGAATCTTAAATCTTGAGTCTATAATAGGGTTCAGTAAGCAACAGCAGCACTGAAAGTGAGTTAAGTTACTGCTGCTGCTATAAAAACTTGAATAAAATGAACGAATTCTCTTCTTTTTCTTCAAACACCCTCTAACACTCAGGAACAACTACAGTATGGAAGGAATTCAGGGGAGAAGGCGAGAGGAGAGAAGAACATACAGAAACAGTGTGAGATCATGATCATTGTGCAAAAGATACGGAGGTTTGAGTTTGTCGTGTATTACCAGTCTCTTGCCGAGTAACTCGTAGTCAAAGATCTCGTTTTCGTATTGTTCAGCCAGCTCCTTACACAGAGTGATAGCCTCTTCCCACATCTAAACACACACACACACACCAAGGAAAGAAACAGAAGTGTCCTTCATTACACCATCTGCTAATAAATCAGCAGCAGCTGTTGTGGTGAGAATTCATCTCTTGAAAATCTCTGTTTCCAGGTCTCTGCAGAGTGGAGGGAAATGTCTGTATCACTGCTTTAAAGAACATAAAGCACTCATGGAGAATACAAATTGAATGTGACACCAAAATGCTAATCAGAGGCTATGACTGCATGATTACAACACTGTCTGATCGTTAAAAGCTGAAATGGAAAATTTAACCAAACAAAAAGTCTGTGCATTGCATGCTGATTTTAAGCATTTGTTTAGCCCCAAGTAAAAGGAATTACTTAGCCTGAGGTATTCTGATGTGTTTACCTTTTTGCAAAAGGAATTCATAAAGTTAAATGAAAACATCAAAACTTAACTGTCTTGTAAAAGACAAATTTCTAAAGACAATATTTTCTCCAGAGTGAAAAAATCTTTATAACAGTTGATTTTGGAGCATTGATTAACACTTTCTGAATTAGTCGACGTAGGCATTATTAGGAAAACAGAGGCATGATCTAAAATAATGCTGACCTTGCCCTTGTCAAAGTAGTCGATGATGGTGTCATAGAGCGTTTCTTTGAGCTGCCGCTGGGTTTGGGAGCCGTGGAACTCAAACTGGCTGCACATGTCATCTGACCACTGGGATGGAGATAGGAGGTAAGACAAAGATATGGGGGGGGAAGGACAAAGACAAAAGATGTGAGAGATACTGTATGTAAAGTTATAGATGTTTTTTATTACTGAAACAAAAGAAAAAAAGCTGCAGTCAAACTCTGGTTTTTGCTGTCCCATTAATCATTATGCTGAGGAGAGGAAAGGAGAACTTTCAGCTACGAGTTTCTTTGTTCTAATAAATCAATATTAGTCCTGAGCAGTGTGGGCACACAAACAGTTGCACCATGCTCATTTATTATATAAATGAGACAATAGTTCATCTTCTATTACATAAATTACACAGAAATGTAATTAGAAACCAAACAAAAAAGTACATGATCTCCAAAACTGACTTATATTATTAAAACTTCTTTATCTGGCATAGAGCATGCAGTGTATTACAGTACCACTATCATGACTTACATTGGAGATGAATGGAGATGATAAAAAATGTTATAGAGTTCAACTGCTTTGATGTAATGATACTAGACAGAGAGAAGAAGAGAGATAGACAGAGAGGTGCCCCTATTCCTCTGTCCCTCCCTGTGAGCCTCCAAGTGTCCCATAAAAGAGATGAAGAGACAAAAGAGGTCAAAAGCACTCAGACACATGCACACACACACACACACACACACACGCACGCTCACTGCATCAATCACCATAGTGATGCAGCCACAGTGGCCGATACCATGCCATAAACTAACCTCAGAGTTTTATCATTTGGAGGCCAGCGATGTAGCAACCATTTATCAGCTAATAAAAAATTGTCTCACTCGTGGCAGACAGACAAGTGATTAGGCAGAACAAGACTCTGGGTCCAGCGTTAAATGATGCAATTTCACTTTATGTGTGTGTGTGTGTGTGCGTATGTCTGTGTCCTACCTTGAGCAGGCGAGAGTGGAGCAGAAGTGTGTATGCTGCCTCAGTGTAGTTTTCACCCTCCAGGTGAAGGTCCCTCAACTTGTAAAGGTACCTGAAGGCACACACACACACACACACACACACACACACACACAGAGGTCAAATTCATTTAATATGCCACTTATAAATTATTCCACCAGATGCCACTGTTGGGCAAACTTCAAGACCTGCAAATGAAGTATTAATCACTTAGTGTGTCACTGTTTCACTCACTCTGTCTCTTTCATACACACATGCTCACCTGCCCCAAACATACCCTGAAATATTCACACTCAACAGCACAATCCATCATGTCTTTTTATGAATAAAGCACTGCAGAAGGTCTGATGGTCTGACAGCTGTTTTGTAGCCCAATAATGTTTTATTGGCATGAAAAGGAGGAAAAGGGAACATTGGACTCTGAGCGAGCAAACCAACTCACACTTTTACTGAACACCGCTTCTGTTTTTAGTTTTGATCTTTTTGTGTATCCATCTTCTTCAGTCTGGAGAAAACATTCTGCCACATGGTCAGAGGCTGCACTTTGTTGCTAAGGTACTGAGGACAAAACAGAAAAGCAGTGGCACACTCCCCTGTCTCCATGTGCAGTATGGATGACTCTAGGGTCAATCAGTCATTTTGTCTACCTATATATTCTTCTCACCTCTAACTCTTTCCTCTCACTTCTAACCAACCCAATCCTTGCTTTCCCAAGTCAATCTGCAGCTTCATCTACTTGTTTGACTAACCTTTTTCACTGTTGTCTATTTGTCTCTTTTGCTATTTATTCTTCTGTGATTTTCCCTGGTCTCCTTCTCTGACTCTATCCTTCCCTCACTTTCACCCTCCATCTGTATGCCTGAGCCAATCTTTTCACCACTGATTCTCAAGAGCCAAATTCAGCCAAAGGCAACTAGGAGAAAAATCTTAGTTTTGTAGAAACAGGTTGTTCAAGTCAATAAAATGAAGTAAAATGAAATTTTAATTATTATTGTATTTCATTAATGGAAATACTGGCTTCAAACGGTTCACCAGATACTTTTCTGGTGTACAGCCTGTGATTGTAGAAAACTACAGCCTTTACTTCCTGCCTTTCAGCTACAACCCACAGGGGGCGTGACGTGGTCTTACTTTGCTGTTTAAAATGTTTGTATTCAAAGAAAGTTTGAAGAAACCTTGCTGAGGAACACAAGCAAATCAGTACAGTGCAGTGATTTTGAGACGGTAAACAGACGGTTTACTTTTGTTGGAACATTGACGCAGAATTCTGAATGGATGAATCTGAAAATTGTCATAATGAGTTGGATTCTGTTATGGGCAGCAGCACAAAGGGGATGTTGAATGCGAGCGATGTTAAGAAAGCACTTTCTTAGTCAATACTGAGTTTATTTGAAAGTGTTTCGGCTTCAAATAAACATTCAAGCATTCAAGATGAGATAAAATTCATACGTTAGCATTAACTGTTAATGTGACTATCAATGTAAATGAGGGTAAGTCAGCTGCAGGTTTGAATCTTCCATAATTCACAAAATTAAAGGACTTAGTTTTGGCTTCTTTTAGTCTTTATAGAAATACAGCTAGATCTTTGTATAAGTATAAGATAACATTTGGCATTTAGATAATGCATATGTGGCACTTAAATGTATGTTTGCACTGAACTGTGTTTGTTTGCTAACATTAACTAGTGAGCCAGCCAAATGTTACCATATTCTCATCTCCACAGCCACAGAGCTGAGCTCACATTCACACATGCAGATGACTAATTATGTCTATAAACCATTGCCAGAAATGCACCATGGGACCTGAAGGGATGTGTATTCCCTCTCTTTCTCTCTCTCTCTCCTGCTGCTGTCTTCCTCTGTCTCTCCACCTCTCCCTCCCTCATGTCTATCATGTCTCTCTTTCTAGCTGCTCTCCCCCCAGTCAGACCAAGAGCTGATCCTGTGGATTTTGACATTAATTCAGTGGGACTCATATAATCCGCTGTCAGATTATGGAGCCACACACACGCGCGCACACACACACACACATTCAGACACCCACATGCACACACCATTTAAATGTATGTCAGTTTCAGGATGTAAATACCTGATATACATCCCTTCACGATTGATGTCCTTGTAAAAGTTCTGCAAAATCAAAAGGAGAACTCAGGTTAGTGTTAGTCTGCACTGCAGCGACTATAAGTATGCAAGTATTGTATTTGTGCGACTGTTCCTGTGTATTTGTCTATGTGGCTGTACGTGCGTGTGCATGTGCGTGTGCGTGTGTGTGTGTTACAGTATATTACTTTGTTTGTGTGTGTTAATGTGTGGGAGTGTGTGCATGCGCGTTTGTTAGTTAAGCTGCACAAACTCCCAGTTTAATGAGGTTTAATGACATCTACAGAGAACAGAGGAGTGGAACGAACTGATGTAACCCCACCTCCCATCACCAGCATGAGCCAACAGACACAGTAATACACACAATTGCACAAGAGACACACAAACATAAACATGGGGGAAAAAAATGCTCAATTACTGCGAGCTTCTCTGTGAAACCAAAACATACTGAATAAATATTTATATCTCCTTGCTTTATTGTCGCAAAAGGTTAGATGCATCATTGTTTCAATGCATTTCAGCTTCAGTAAGGTGATTTCCTGCTGGGGGCTGTCCATCTACGTGAAGGTCAGATGTTTTAGCTCAGCGGCACTTCACAGCAGTCGCCCTTTGACACGTCTTCTGAACACAGACGACACAACCTACAACTTACCTACCTCTCACCTTTTATGCATCTTTCCTAACTGACAACACAGCAAAGTGGCAGCTGCTTAAAATTGCCCATATCATCTTTTATGGGGGAAGTGATAGCTACAATACCAACATGCTTCTGTGAGCAGCAGAAAGTGTCCCTGGAAAGACAAAGTTACACTGGAAAGCCTTTAGCTTGCAGTTAGCAGAGGTTACTTTAGCCTGAGATGTGTGAGTGTGTTTGAATGTGTGAATGTGTCCAAGTGTATCTGTATTTCTGTGGAAGTGCATCTGCTTGAGGAAGCATAACAAATAACTATGTGTGTGTGTGTATGTGTGTGTACTTCCTAGGTAAAGTTGGCCTGAAGGTGGGGGGGTGGAGGGGGGGACATGGAGAAGATAGTGCACTAGTGTCTGCTAGCCTACAGAAGGGATTTTTTTTAGCTGGCCAAACAAATGAAAGAGAATAGTTAATAGGCAGCTGCCACAGGCTACAAGCTAAACACCTCTGCTATGTGCCAGCAGCCTCCTTTCTTTAGGAGAAAAAAAACACACATTTTATGACACACACACACACACACACACTTCTGCTCCACTCTCGCCTGCTCAAGGTAGGACACACACACACACACACACACACACACACACACACACACACACCAATTTACCATTAACTGATCCTCCTAATTGTCAGCATCTCAGAAATGTCCTCAAAAATGCTCTAAGAAAGAATTTAAATTAAAACTGTAAATATAAAAGAAGTGTTGGAAGAGGAGTTATATGATTTAATCTGCAGTGGAGATGATTGTATGGTGGTAGATGGGATCCATTACTAAACCTGAGAATACCGTGGGGGAGAATCTGATTAGGAGATCACATAAGAGAAAGGATGTGGAACAGACAGGAGCTGATGCAATCCTCTGCAAGCAGTCAGAGACCGTACACAGAGATGAATCTTTTCCTTTAGATCAATCAGAACACAAATTAAAAGTGGAAAAGGAATACAAAGACCTTGGCATGAGAGACAAGACATAAAATCAGTGTTTCATAATGAACCCGTCTTCAATCAGTTTGAGGATGAGATTATTGACTTGAGTTGTGTATGGAACAAACTTGTTTACTAGACTCTTCTAACATTAGTCTTTCAATTAATAATGAGTTTACTGACGTGTGTATGTGTGTGTCTGAGATCAGCAACTCTTTGCTGTGGGCTTCAACACTACAGCTACAAAGTACATCACATGAATCACAAGGTTAGTGTCAATAAATGCAAATCCATGGTGACGCATGCTGGAGTCACAACATATGGGAGATTTTGAAAGCTTGATCGAGCATCAACAAAACAGAATGAAAACAAAAAATGATGAAAATTCTTGAGGGGAAGATTCTCACAGCAATCTGGTGAAATTCTAGGACCCAACACTTACTTTCTTCTGCACCAGCATTGGTTTCTGCCCTTTAAGAAAGCCCACTGGGACATCTTTTTCAAGGAGCATGGGTCTGTAAAGCTGATGAGGACCACAGGACTAGGACTTACCAGAAGATTGACAGTGCAGCTCATGCGGTTGTTGCGGCTGTCATCGCTCATCACTGTACGGTAGTCAAGGAGACGAATGAGGAGTCCCTTCACCAAGGTGACAAAGTGCTGCACCTGTGGCCTGAGCATGACTTTCTCTGCAGCACAGTCCAGCAGGCTGGAGGACAAACATCCACAAGTTAATTATCAGTGTTGCAAGTTTTGTGAATATATTTCTGTGAAACCAGTTATATGTGTCAAAAATGAACTTCTTAAAGGTTAGCAGGAAATTTTTGGAACAATAGAAAAACTATGACAGTCCAGTATCAACTAGCAAGTATTATTAGCAGCTGTAATTGTGGTACATTCAGACCTACATGGTTTCCAGTAGTTGCATGTATCGCTCATCTCCTCCTCCACCCTCCACCTCATGGTCCAACTTCAGAATGATCTCATTCTCAAACTGCAGATGAAAAGATCGAGGGAGAGAAAGCAACGGGGGAGACAAAAGGGAGATGACAAAGCAAATGAAACGAGGAATGGAAGGAGAAATCTATTATGCAAGCGTAATTAAGGTGTCTCTTGCTTTTACTGATGGAGGAGCACAATGTGTGTGTGCCAGCATTTCTGTGCAAAAGTGAAGTTATGTGTCTGTCCACGAATGTGAATGTGGTTGTGTGTTTATATGTACACTATATTCACATGTTTCTGTATGTGTGGGTGCACCTTGTGGAAGTTTCCAAAGTGTGAATTTTCACAGGTGATCATGTCGAAGAAGATGGGAATGGTGGCCCTCCTCAACTCCTCCTCTGGGATCAAAGTCATCTCCAGGATGGGACCCACCATGCCAGGGATGAAACAGATCTTATGACTTCCTGAAAGAAACACACAACAAAAAGGGCAGCTAAAAATCATATCTGACCCATCTTACTACCTGTTCAAATGTTTTCTCTCCAGAGGTAAAAAGGCTCCACAGGACTCTGTCACACTTAAAACTCAGTTATTTCCTTCTGCAATAAGGACTTTCTATTTATGTTACGGTATATTGATGTCTGTCTAGGTGAAATGGTGCTGACACTGTGAACCCATGCTGTACTGCAAACAAATTCCACTCTGGTTGTGTCATCACAAAGTGAAGTGAAAGTGGAATGACACATGCACTCACCCAACTGCACGCACACACACACACACACACACACACACACACACACACACACACACACACACATCTTGAAATGTGGGTAAACACGCTGTATGCATACACAGACAACTGCACTTACATAAAGATGTTCTTACCTAGTTTGTACCAGATGTCACGTATAGAAAAGCCAATGAGTCTTCTCATATCTCCATATCTGAAATAAAAGAGAGCAAGAGAGAGAGGGAGAGAGAAAATCCTCAGAAACAGAGACGCAAAGCAAAATCAGACCCTTAGTTTAGAACAATGTCTTGATCAATACTGTTATTTTCATCCTAAGAAAGTGAACAGCCCACTGGGACAGATAACGCTGCACTGATCTGTCCCAACACAAACTAAATTGAATGTCTATCGACAGGCAACATGCAGTTTTAATAGGCAGTGGGAGAGTAAACAGCAATGCAGATACCAAAATAGATCACAAATCACTGAGTGTTTCATTAGAGCAGGGGGAGTACGTGTGGTAAATAAGGAAATTATATGGCCCCTCTCTCACTTGGCCAGAATCTTGTTCCTCTTGGTTGGCGAGAAGTGCTGAAGCTGCAGAGACTCCTGGGTAATAAACGCCACGGCCAAATGGAAGTAGTTATTCCACAACTAGACAGGAAGGAGGAGTGAGGAAGAGGAGCAGTTTAGAGACAGATGATAGAGGTCCACAGACTGTTAATATGAGAAAAATAATGCTTGTAAATATGCACTCACCTGTACTTCAAAGTCATCATTATTGAGGAACTTTTGGTTCATCGTGTCGGCATAGGTATTTATGGCTCTCAGGAACACCCTAATTGACAGAAACACACACATATTGTATCCACACAAACTAAATATGTCAACAAAGTAGCATTGAATCAAGTGAAATGGAAATGAATGCTGAGAATCAAATGATGCAGAAAATAACTTCCAAACCTAATGCAGTGGTTTGATTGTTGACGAATGGTTATTATATAAAAAACAACCTTCAGGGAAAAAGTAACATCTAAGAATAAAAAGATGACATTCTGTCAGTGATCACAAATGGAGCCTATTTGTTTTTGCCTCAGCCCGTAGCTTTTCTACTGCTCTTTCAGACAAGACTGTAATGTTGTTTCAGATACTCAACTTGTTATCATGATCTAACACAGTGAGCAGGCGTATCAGTGAGTTGTGACTATGTGCATTTCTAAAGTTAAATGGCAAATCTGCTCCCAGTCTTTTTCTGAGCCAATACGATCTATCAATATTATCCAACAGTCAACTGCCATTACCTTTACCTCCCTAATCTTCTTTCTTTTCTTTTCTGTGGGACTTCTTTCTCTATTTGCACGTCTTCCCCAACCACAGTCTGCAGACTCCTTATCAACCTGTCTTTTCCTCTTCCTCACTCTCACTTTTACCCATTTGCCTTTTCTCTTCTTTTATCGCTGTCTGACACAGCTTCAGCCTCCCCTCTAGCTTACATCACAAAAAAAAAAATATACTGACAACTTTCACTCTATCTGCGCGCACGCACAGACACATTTGTCGCATCAGCCCTTTTTCATCATCGCCGCCTTGATCCCAGCTTTACTATTTCTAACTTATCCCTGTGTGGGTTTGTGTGGATGCAGAAGTCACTGCAGATATCAACAATCCTTTTAAATACACAACCACCAAGCCTCGTGGGCCTAGTAGCAGGTCGCACCTTGGCAGTTACAGTTACACAGGTTAAAGACGCAGACCTGGGACCAGTAGGCTAAATACCTGGGAGTGAGTGTGTGTGTGTGTGTGTGTGTGTGTGTGTGTGTGTGTGTGTGTGTGTGCGTGCATACAGTACAGTACCTGTTCTGTACCATGATCATGGCCATCCAGTCAGAGGGATACACATGTTTCCCAATCAGGTCTTTGAAAAGTAGGAAGGACACCATCAGGAAGTCCTGTAGTGAAATGTATACTTAAGTACATGTTTATGCAATACAGACTGGTATGTAAGAAATAATGTCACCATATACAGTAACACACAGTAGCTTGTTAATAATGTACTTTAATTGTGTTTTCATCAACGCACCTGCAGAGGTGTGTGTGTGTGCACTTACCACTAGATCTGAGGTGCCAGTGAAGGTTTCTATGTATGTAGAATAGTGACGATCATTCATCTGACTCAGGATAGCTGTCATGCAGGCCACGACCCTGGACTATAAAGGGATAGAGATAGAGATAGAGATAGAGATAGAGATAGAGAGCGAGAGAGAGAGAGAGAGAGAGATGCTCCATTACTTTTTGGGCACTGAGCAGCTGCTCTTAAACTGAGTGCTATACATCTAAAGCCAAATATATTTAAATCTCTTAAGGTAATTGTGTCTAAAGCTGCCTCATGAGAACGATAAAGAACACTTTAGACCTGGGTCTCATTTATAAAACAGTGCTTAGGATCCACACCAAAAGTGTACATGCGCACAAAATCGTACTTGGTGATATATGCACAGTACTATTAGAAGATATTATTAAAAATCTATCAGCACTCTGTCCTGCAATTCTTTAAAGTTATTTGATGCCATCTTGGATTTCTACAACTGATGATGATCATTTCATCAGTTAGTTAACATGGTTGAGGTGAAAAGGAATCAGTGTCAATCCTGCCACCTGCCACATCCTGGCATCATCCTGCCACTTCAGCAGTGTTGTGCTGCTCCACAAGTGGGGTTGTGAATGTGAGAAAGTGCATTGTGATGAATATTTCACTAATAGTTTGATAATACATCACAGGTGTAACTGGTTTGATTTGGGTCAGCTAATATCTTTTTAAATTGAAAGGTGATTATGGAATAGTTATGGCTCACTGCAAGCACAAGTGACACTGCTGGCTTGAATGTTTATGATAAAGTGGATCTATAATTAACATTTGATTTGAAGTGAAATGAAATGTGTGAGAGGAATCATTATACAATCTGGCTTCAGTTCATCACCTCAACATCTGCGTCGCCAATTCCCCATGTCTCTAAAATGTACAGGTGTGCACATTCTCCCGTCAAGTTTGTTTTTATAGATTCCAACTTTTCGTGGCAAGTGACGTACATATCTTTTAAGCCCTGTTTTGTGCGTATGCAACGGTTATAAATGAGGCCCCAGTTCTGCAACTTGCTAATCTGGGCAACAGTGGAGTCCAAACAGCAGCAACATCATCACACACTTCCTACATGACCTGGAACAAAAGGGCAGGGCTCTGACCAAGGGAAATTGCTGTAATGTTATTTTTAAAAATGCTGTATTCATCAACATGTCATTACCACACAGTTATTCACAAATGAGCATAATTACTATAAACAAACAAAACTATTGCCAAGAAGACTGGCAGCCTCTGCGGTCTGAACTTCATATTGTGTATTTCACATTGTGGCCCACTGCCACCAGGTCAGATAATATATATATATATATATATATATATATATATATATATATATTCTGAATTACACTGTGACACAAATCAAAAGACAGAATTTAAGCTTTTTAGAGTTTATGGTTACAACAAATAGTGAAAGCTGCAAAAGCTGAAGGAAAAATCACTTTTAACATGTTTAATGTGTTTAACTTCTATTAAAGCAAAAGAGAAGACACTCAAAATGTGTTTTGATTATTGTTACTTCACTTGAATCTTTGACCTTTACTGTGCAGAATGATGTATGTATGAGTTTGACACTAAAAGGCTGTTTTCACATTCCTCTCCTGAAGGTTGGACACTTTGTGCTCACCTTAAATCTGAGTGTAAGGTGTGTACCTACGAGCATGATTTGCGACATCACAACTATATATTCTGGACTTTTCAATGAGGGTCAGGGAGTGGGTGTCATTTTAAGGCTTTTAATAAAGTAATTGAAATTTTTTTGTGGAAAAACCATCTTAGACACAAATTGTTATTCTGTATGTTGTAAAACATCTCTGGATGGGGATCTTCACTGAGATGAAGATTTGGTCAATGTCAATGTAAACACATAGGGGCAGACAGCTTTCACAGTGAGATTTTATGGCATTGTAAAAACAAACACAATGATATCATATATAATCATATTCAAACAAGATATTAAGCATCTAGTTTCCCAAATATATGGATGTAACAGCTATGAACCACTACTCCACTTTCATTTGATCCTAAATTTACATACTGCAGGTTTTCAGAGTTGGAGTTTTTAATGAGGTATTTGTTGGAGATTTAATGAGGTATTAACTCCTCATTATGTGCACTTAACTCTGAATATGGCCCAGGGTAAGTACATAAAAACATGTGGAGAGACTAGTAGGCAGCAGAATTACAGATAGAAGATGAAAGAGAGGGAGAGTTACAGACTAAAGATGAGGAAGAAAGTGCAGGCGTTATTATAACTGAGAAAATAAGATTTGAAAGATGATAGGCAAAAAAAAAAAAGTTTTAGACACGTTTGGGAGAGAAGTTACTATGAAGTGTGTGAAAACTACAACAAAAAACCAAAAGCCAAACCTTTCCACAACCACAGGCTGATTGAGGGAAGAGAACGGCAGCGGGCAACAGAGAAAAAGAAAAGAGAAAAACTCTGTACTGCACTGAGCAGCAGAGAACAGAGGCATGAATGTAAAAACAGTTTGCATATATTACAGACAGATACACAATCTCATCCCTGAGAGCATGTAAGTGTTGATTGCGTTAGTGGAGCCAAATCATGGTCATCTATCTGAAGTTGCATCCACTTTCCTCTTCTGCATGTGCTACAACTGTTTCTCTGATGTTTCTCAATTCTTTCTCTCTGTGATTATTCCTGAACCTTTGTATTTCTGTCTAGACAACATTTCCTATTGAGAACCTAAAATGGAACAGTGTGAATCTTTTATTGAATGTTTCAGTGGAAAGTGCAGAAAATAAAAAGAAGAAAATTGAAAGAGGAAATAGACCTACAAAAAGTGGCCTTTTTCTTTTGTTATTCTCCTCTTTCACTTTTCTATTTCCTCCCATCATTATTTTGTTATCTTGAGCTGTATGTTAACAGTGAGACCCTCTCAGGATGGGCCTGAAGGGGGTCGGAGCACCTGATGGACACCAGGAAGAGTCCAGCTGGTAAAGAGCACAATGTAAATGTCCAGTTTGGAGTAATGTGCCTTTGCTTATGTCCTGCTCAATGCGTGTTGTTTTACTTCTCCTGTATAGAACTGTTTTATATCAGAGTCCTACCTGATGGGTGACCCACCAAAAAAAGTGTTTGCAGGTGGTTTTTTGTCTTAATTTTATTTCCAGGTTCGGTTCTGGGTTCTTGGATAATAAATATGTTAAAATAAAATTATAATAATAATAATTCAATTTAACGTTTTAATCCGCTACACTGCATCAGTCCTTTCCGGTCCCTTCCAAATCTGCTTTGTGTGTTGGCTCTGTCTTCTGCGCCACCTGCAGCATTGGGGGCGGGCCAGACCGGGGCTTGGTTATCGGGAGATATTTTCATTGAAGACGTCAAAGGTAAACTACTTAAGCTACGTTATTGTGCATATTTTGGATGAAAACCAAATGGGGTCTTGTGCTGCTGTCTCTGCATCACTGGTTTGATAGCTACTGCTTGTCTTTTGGTGCCTGCTCATCTCTATGGATGGTTTAATGCTGCTGTTTGGTCTGCCTGTTCTGTGTGTGGTTATCAGGTGATGCTGGACTATTTGTTGCTTTGAGTGTAGATAGATTTTCAGTTTGTTCACATTAGTTCCTGTAATGCCTATTGATTACACTCTGGTGATTGGCAAGTATAGCTATCATTGACAGCTTACTGCTGGATGAGGCCACGAATTTAAATAATACATATAAAACGATTATATAGCCTACTTGAGGCTTCATTTTAGGGCTATTATTATTTTCTTTCTCAATTAATCTGTTGATCTTGATTAATTGATTAATCATTAAGTCAAAGAAATGTCAGAAAAAATGTAAAAATGGTCAGTTACTTTGCTGTGGTGCTGGGACTGGCCACCTGCAATATGAGAGCCACTTCAATCAGGTGCGTTACTAACAGGCACGTTAACTGTGGAGATGTGCTGCTCAATATTATGAGAATAATCATTTCCTGAATTACCTTCGTTTTAAAATATATTATCTTAATTTCACATGTGAAATGGCCCAAAATGATCCCTTTAAACATACTGCTGCCTAACCAAATTAAAACAGCGCTTGAAATGATTCCATCACACGCTTTCTGAGCCAAATACGCAGTTGATCACTGTAACGTGATGTTTCTACTGCACGGGTCTTGAAAATCAGACCCGTGCAGGACACGTTTACACTACTAAAATTATAGCTTCATTGCTGGAATGAAGTTCACAGACCTTTTTTTCAGAAGCACGGCAGATGTACAGATGTACTAGTGCTTCATCTTATCGGCCAAGGTTTGGGTGAAATTCCCCTCCAGAGTTGATGGCAGAAAAGGAAACCAGGAGACAGATGAAGGATGATGGATGGCTAATCGAAGATGAAAGATGAATGGCATCTAATGCGGAGAAAGCTTTCATCTGATCAAAATGGGCAGTGTGTTTGTGCCTGCATTCTAATAAAAATGCACACTTTTTCAGTCACATATGCTAAGTAAAAAATACTTTCTCTGTGTACAGATTTCAAACAATTACTGAGTCAGACAGACACGTACACAAATTAATACAGTACCCTTTAAAGGAAGGTCAAAGTGTTTTAGTGACTTGACTTCATCACATGAATGTCTAAGTGGGGATGAATACTGTGCACGCTTTGATGCGTATGTTTCAGCGCAGTGCATAACCACCCCCACCCTCCACCTAACTTTCCTCTTGCAGTTGAGCATGACACCAGAGATGCTGTCAGCACACTTTCTTTAATCTCTTTTCCCCACTTTCATTTTCCTCTTTTTCTTCCTCGTGTTCCCATCACACATTTCATCCTTTAAAGTGCTGGGAGATCAATTAAGTGCAACACTGCTGTATGTGAGTGCATGTGAGGAGGTCCAAAGCACTGACTCAACTCCTGAGAATATTGTTTTTTAAGTTATTATTGTTAATTTGATCAAAACAATAGAAGAATAGTCAGTGTGTTATAATGTTGTAATCTAATCTGCACTTACTAAAACAAGGGAGCACGGTTTAGCTTGAAATTAAAACTCAGCATGAGTTTAGGATTGGCATCCTAAAGGGGTTTCCTGACATGATAGCTCGATTTAAATGAATGTAATTACACTGCAGTGTATGGGACAGTAACACACATGTGGGTAGTAGACAATAACAGACAGGAGCTACGGTAATAGCAAAATTCACTAATTCTGAGTCCATCTAATTCCTTTCTGCCTCTCACCGTCTCTCTTTTTCTACTTTGCCTCCCTAGTGTGTAATGGTTCAGTAACAGGATTAAGAAACCACACACACACCAAAACTATCTACATTTTACTACTGTCTGATGCCATGTTCACTGTGTTTGTGTGTGCCTGTGTGTGTGTTTGTGTGTTGAAGTGCAGGCCACGTGACATATTGCCCTACTTCAGTGTAATTGGTCTTCTCTAAGGACTTATGCTCTCAATGTTCTCTAACACCATCTTAAACACAAACACACACACAAATGCTCAAAGGGTCAAATATCCAACCATCAACTGTCTGTTCCCCCTGTACATAAATGTGTTTCATCAACACATTGCATACATGTGTTATGACATGCAAAGACATAAGGCAGGTATGCTGTGTATATTAATAAAACTACTAACAACTACAGTGTGTGTGTGGCAGATAGGGAGGGAGGGAGAGAGAGGGAGCTCAGGGCTTGCTCAGGCGAAGGCCTTATGCAACAGTGAAGAGATTACTGACAAAACAGGACACAGATGCTGGCAAGGTCTGGGATTTCTCTCCTCCTCCTCCTCCTCCTCCTCCTCCTCCTCCTCCTCCTACTCCTCCTCCTCCTCCTCCTCCTCCTCCACCTCTTCTCTCCTTCACTTTCCCTCCATTTATCTCCCCATTCTCTAGCCACTCTTGTAAATAATGTATTAACAGCTGTAATTTCTTAGTTGCATCAAAAGACAGTTACCTGGAATTGCACCTGCATGACATGAAATAAATCTAAACTAAGCCATGCTGGGAACCCCTAGAGGCTGCAATTTATATCACACTCCACAGTATAAAAGTGTCGAGCTAAACATACAACATACTGATGATTTTGCTAGTTGTGTACCCTCACCAGTGGTGGGGTTAAAAGTATACAGTTTGTTAAAAAAAAAAGTTTGTCTGTGGGTAGCGCTAGAAAAAAGGTGACGTGGTAATTACAATGAAAAGGGTTCAATACCTCGATCAACAGTTTGAATTTCACTGCATATCATTCACTAGCTGATTTGTGTGTTGTGCGATCTCGTGATGCTGCCATTACTGTGGTGGCAGAATCAGACTGAACACTTTCACTGACGATAAAAGCAAGGGTGTTTGGGTTGATCATGGTCGGCAGTCACCCCCTGTGACAGATGTAAAATGTGGAAATGTGTTTTTCAGTCTCGAATCACTAGTTTGAAAATGCTTACGATAGCTTTGGAAAAGAAACATGAATGTTTTTGTCAGAGCTCTACAGTCTGCATGTGAGAGTTCTGTGTAGTAATTAAACACAGCTGGCTTAACCTGCTAGCTTATGATTATAAATCAACAAAGCTGGCAATCCATGAAGTCTTGCATTGTAATCAGATGAAATGCACCATTTAACAAAAATCTGAAACACATGAAATTGTAAAATTGGAATTTTAGGCAGGGAAGACATGCAGAGAGTACCCAGACTAGCTAGCAAGAGATCAGCGGCATACAGCAGACAGACACCAGTCTCTAGTGGTCCCTGGTCGATCCATTGTCAATATGCCACTCAAGATGCTAATATGAGGATTTACAGAGGCTTGTCAGAACAGTCAGTACGGTTTTGTTGATTTTCAGGTGAAAAGAGGTCAAGCCCTCTATTAAAATTGGACCAAATTTTGGTGAAAACTAACACAGGTTTACATGTGATGTGCCACAGCAGTGATGGCAGCTTGTTTACTTCCAACCTGGGTTCTTCTATAGGTATGCACTAGTTCCAGCAACAAAACCTTCACATGACTGTCACAGCACAGCAATGAATACATTGATAAAAGCTTTGAAATCTTTATCTGTGATCTGCTACAACATGCTGTACAGTATCACAAATAGAGAAGAGTCAAAGTCAGCAAACCATAACTACTCGTGATAGCACACCAAGTAAGGCTGTAGCAGCAAATGCACTGAGTGTACTGAAGAGCAAAAGTAAATTTCATTGCATATAAATTTAACTTTAAACTTTAAAAAATGTGCTGATTCTTCTTTTAAAAGTTACAGGAACTCACTTCACTTTATGTCATCAAGTAAAGCTCTGAGTGAAGTTCATTATCCCCAGGAGATGCCCAGTGGGATAAACAGGGAAAGACGATTGATGCAATTAAATATAATTAACATATCATTAATTTTAAATTAAGACAGAGCAATAAAGCAATAAAGCATTACCTTTGACAGCGCTTATTTTAGTACTTAAAGCGGAAGGATTTGATCATTTAAGGGAACAAAAAGAAACGTTTATGACATGTTGCATATCGCAAATGTCAATAGTGTGAAACACTGGTGCAGATCCACCAGGTACACACGGATGATTTTGGTGTCTACTTGTATGCTCTCTCCTTTTTCCAATATCTACTAAATTTAACCTTGTTTGAGAACCAGTGGATAAACAGACAGACATTCAAGGAGAAAAACAGACCCAACACATGAATAAATAGTTTCAATTAAAATCACAGGAGAGTATTATAACACCAATCCATTCAACTAATTCCCTATCAGGTCTATTGATGTCTTTCACAGCGATTAATTTAGATCCACTTCCTGCTTTTATACTCCACATTTTGCATTTCTCACCAGCATTTCCTTTTTCCCATCTCCTCTCCTCTCCCCTGTAGTTCCTTTTGTGGCATCCCCCCCCCAGGTGGGAAGTCATTATACAGCTCTAAACTGTGATTTTTCATCATTTTTTTAAAATAGAGCATCTAAAAAACACAGTCTCACTGGGAGCCTGAGGCGTTCCTCACTGTAACATCACAGACACATACTCATCTCTGACCCCCCTCTATTACATGCACACACACATTTTTCCAAAACCTGGGGGCTGAGTTGGAAAGTAGAGGGGGGATGAAAGAGAGAGATGGATTGTGTGGATGTGTAATTAGAGTTGTTGTCTGTGTCGGGGTGATGTGGCTGTGTGTTTGTCAAAGACACAGAGAGGAAGAAAGACAGAGAGCTAGTATGGGTGTATGCATATGTGTTTGCATTTCGCTGTGCACGTGAACATGTGCGGCAGTTCACTGTTCAGAAAACAGATCGATGTGTCCTCAGACTCCCATTTCTCAGTTAACTACAAAGACACACAATCATTTGATATAAATGAAGATGAGACAACAAAGGGAGAGAGGGGAGTTGAGGGGAAAGAAATAATGAGAAGAGAAGATGTAAAGCAACAAAGACAGATGCAAAGACATACAATAATTGAAATAGAAACAAAATTTACAGGGGGGATTAGTCTCTAACTCCAAACACATTTCTTACTTCCCTCCTTTGACAATGCTTATCTTCTGATCCTCCACTCCCCAATCTAGTTTCTGAGACCTTACAGCTTTAACACTTCTAACTTGTGAACCTTGTCTGTTTTTTTTTGCACACGTGTATTATTATTATAAGGCCCCATGTGTTGCACTGCACCCTGGCTGCTTATGTAATGTGTACAAACACATTCACACGCACACTCATCCTTTTGCTCGGCTCATCAGAGGTCAATTGAAACACAAGGTGAGTCAACCACTTTGCAGTGGCGCATACATCACCAGTTATTTTCAGACGGGGGAGGGGTCAGGAGGGACATTCACGTGGATGCTGCATCAAGGGGCCGCTCGGGTAACACACCCACACACACAAGCAATAATTAATTGTCCATACACACATACACAAGCACTTCACTGACCGTCATAACTCAAAACACAGTTACATAAGCACAAAAGAAACATGGCTGTATTATTGTGAGAACCTCCACTTCACTGGGGTACATTTAAACCGTTAACGTATCTAAACTAAACCTACTTCCACTGAAACTCAAGTTCTAAATCTTAGACCTTTTCATAAAAGAGAAGAGAATACCAGCAAAATATCCCCATCTTCCTTGATGCATGATGAATGAGGAAATTAATTTGCAAACACACAATTCCTGCCGTGCACAAAGACAAAGCACTCCTAATTAAGCATAATTAGAACCTGATGTCATATGGCATTTAATCTCGCTTTCTTTTCAATCCATCTCGTTTTTTTGTCTCGTTTGCCTCAAGAAAGAAAGCAGCGTCATCTAGGTGGTATGAATGAGAGCAGAGAAGGAATAAGAGAGAGAGATAGAGAAAGGAGGAGGAACAGTAAATAGCCAAACACAGAGGATAAGGTAACTGTGAGAGATGGAGGCATGAAGATAAAAGAAGAGGAGAGAATGGCATGAGGGGGGTAAAGTGGGGCAGAGAGGAGAGAGGACAGCAACAAAACAGCTCAAAGGCGGGGAGTGAAGTGAAGCTAGCAGGGACAGAGCAAGACAGAGAGAAAGGAAGCGAGGCAATAGTAGACCGTGTTCACACAGAGAGACAAAGATATAAATAAAGTCACTGTTAGAAGCAAGAGTGTGTTTCTGTGCGTGAGCGTGTTTGTGTTTGTTTGTGTCCTGGCTCGACTCCCGGGAGCAGACACTTCTGTGCTGCCAAAGTTTCACTGGGTCTACCACCATGCCAGGGTCAATGCAGACAGACACAGGCAGACACACACACAGACACACAGACAGACAGACACACACACACAAACCGGGGCATGGCACGGGATTAGCCAGTGAGAAATACAGGGAAATGGAGAGAGTGAAAGAGAGAGATGGTGGAGGGACTAATGACTGAGTGGTGATATTTAAGAAATACATGAGAGCTGAGAGTGAGGATTGCAGTGGGTATAGAAAAAAAGACAGAGATAGATCAAGGAAAGGCAAAAAGAGAGGGAGAGAGGGACACAAAGAGAGAGAGAGAGAGCGAGAGAGAGAGAAGAGGGAGGATCACTGGGCTCCGTGAGCATGCGAGGATCAACAGCAACAGAATGAGACGGAGAGAGAGATAGAGAGCGGTAAAGAGTCAGAGGAGAGCGCTACTGAGGACTAAAGGATTATCAGAGACGAGAGAGAGCGACACCGAGAACAAGGGAGAGGAGAGGCATGCAGACCAAAGAGGAGGATAAGAAAAGGTAAGTGACTGAGAAAGCAATGAAAGACAGTTGTTTGAAAAGATTAGTGTGTGTACAGTAAGCATGAAAGATGCTCTATTATGACCCTCTGAGGAATCTTTGCAGTCTCGTAGCCCAGGGCTAGTACTTTATTTACAAAGCAGCTCATTCAAGATTTAAGACACTGGCCAGAATTTGAATGGAGGTAATGGTGATTGTACGGAAGCAGGCGCCAGAGAGCCAACTGAACTAATGGACAAAATCCATACATTTAACCTCTGGACCACAAAAAACAAGCAAAACCCACTGAATCTGGCTTTGGCCGAATGTCTGGATTCCTACAGACTCAGTAGCTTTGAAAAAGTCTGCACGTCTACTTCTGGTTATATCAACTGTATGTGTGTGTGTTTTGTTTCAAGATACAGTGTGTGAAAACTATGTGTAGATATATGTGTGTCCGTGTGTGTATGTGGCAGGTGAGTAATCCTTTCCATCTGTCACAGTCGGCTTTGATGCATATGAATACGTCCCTGTGCGTTTGTTCACGTGTGTGTGTGTGTTGCTTACTTTGAGTGTGTGCGTTTTATCATGAAACATTAATTACAACTTTTGCTTTTGCATTTTATCATGAAACATTAATTGCAGCTTTTGCTTTTGACAAGGATTCCAAATGCTTTTGACAATTTACGTGTGTGTGTGTGTGTGTGTGAGTGAGTGCAAGAGAGAATGTGCGGATCTGTTGCCTGATTGCTATTAAAAGCCTCTGAACCAATCGTCAGAACAGCTAGTGTAGCTTTAATATGGGATTATATTGCAATAACCCTTCTCTTATAAACTAATGCGGATCTGTGTATGTTCATGTGTGTGTGTGTGTGTGTATGAAAACAAGTGTGTGCAAGGATCTACAACTGAGAAAGTGTAGATATATGTGACCTGTGCACTTAACATTTATATAACCTCATGAGTCAGTTAAGAACATAATCTAAAATTACAGCCTGTACATGTATATATATGTGTGTGTGTGTGTGTGTGTGTGTGTCTATTACACTACCCACAGTCTTTCACCGGCACAGACAGACACATCAACAAGTCAAATACTTAGTAGGGAAATCATCTTAGTCTCTCTGTCCTCCTTTTGTCACATTTCAATTTATATTCAGATGTGTTTAAACCTGCAGTGCGGAATTTTTACATATAAATGAATGTCCGTTACATTCAGGCCCTCGCCAAATGAGTTCACGCAATGCTGATTAAGCCTATCACCGCCAGATAAACCTCTCTGTATTTTACAGTATATGGAGTTTTAAAATCTCATCTCAGGGGCGACATTCCCGCACTGGTTGTATGGCCGTCAATCGTACGGCTCTAGACTTTCATCAAATTGGATCAAATTCTGATAGTGAAATGAGCTATTTCGTGGGGGTTATGTGACGCTCAAAACAATCTATCCACTGTTTTACAGCAGCAACAGTAGGTTACAGCCAGTACTGGCCATCGGGCATACTGGGACAAATCCTGGTAGGTCAGGGGGCCGTCAAAAAATACATTTTTTAGCTGGTCGACACGGTCAAAACATCAGTTTTTACCGGCTCTCTCTGTGTACCTGTCATTCGGGGGTGCACATGGGAGCGTGCTGTATGCCTGTGTCAGGCAATCACAGCCGACTGCCCCCCTTTACTCTCACAGCCAGAAGGGGGTGACAAAAGTCCCGCACTCCGGCTTTAAAGTGTCACTAGGCTGCTTTTCCATTCTAACATTCATTCAAAGATGACAAATAAATCGTTGTCTGACTCACAATAGAGATGTTGAAGTGCAAGCTCATTTTTCTTCTTGAAGAAGATTAAAAAAAAAACAACAACAAATAAATATTAGATCTATAGCGAAGGAATTTGTTGAATAAGTGATACAAAATGTCAAAATGCTTGCAGGTATGAAGAGCTTGCTGTGGTTATGAGGCCATTAATGATGCATCCAAATATTGCTAAGTGCATTTCTCTGTTTTAATCCTTGGATGAGAAAATGATGCATAACAAACATATGCTGACAGGAAAAAGCCTGAAAATTTGATTCAGTACTAATCGAATCTCTAAAGATTCCTTCAATTTTCTCATGAATGTGCTTTATTAATTTAAATACACTACTAAATACTTTAACGTTTGCTTTTTCAATATTCAGGAACATTGTTTAATGTTTCAGCTGAGAAAAAAAAAAAGTTTTGGTAACATTTCAAAACTTTGTGCAAAATTTGCAGTAATAAATAATGCCAGTAATAAATACTGTATATTCAGGCACAGATAACAAACACATACACTGGAGGGCATAAAGAGGTCATTTGAAGGGGCATAATGCAAATTACAGACTAGAGAAACCTAATCAATAGGTTATGACATTATACTGCACTGACTTTAATTACATCCCTTTTCTCTGGAGAATGACAGATGATGGAGAGAAAGAGAAATAAAGGTTAAAGGAGATTGACAGGAAGACAGACAGAGTTAAAAGAAATGTGTGTGTACCTGCACGCGCATTCCTCTGTGTGTGTATGTGTGTGTGTGTGTGTGTGTGTGTGTGTGTGTGTGTGTCACTGACGCTCGTAGGCGCTCTGCTAACCAGACAGACTGTTGAACAAGTGATGAGATGTGGAGAAAGAGAAAAGGACTAGAAAGTCAGAAGGGCAGGAAGATGGATGAGGGAGTCAGACAGAGGGCAGCGGGGGCAACAGGATGGAGAGATGAGAGGAGGAGAGATAGATTGGGGGTTAATGATAGAGAGATTGGATGGGACGTGCGGACAGGATGAGTGATATGGCAACGAAGAGAATGATGAGATGATAGAAGAGGAGAGTAAGGGGAAAGAGTAATCAGAGGACGAGGCGAAAAAGAGGGATAAAAAGATGAGGTAACAGGAAGAAAAGGCTAAAAGAGAGAGTGGGAGAGTGCACAGTTTGAGCTAAAATGCAAAACCCAGACTATATCACGCTCTATTAGCCACGCTGACAGGATGTATGTGTGGTCATGCATCTGCAGATCCTCCTTTAATTTAAGACACTTTTTTTTCTCATGTTTAGCAGCTTACAGAATCTAGATTTCAACTTTATCATGTATCTCTTTGATTATTACATATTTGGTGGCAAATATCTAAGATACTGAGTTTTTCATCTGCTGTTCAACACACATCCTCTAGCCAAATACAAAACAAATTAATTAAGCTGGCGGATGGACTTGTCAATAATATGCTCTTTAGCTATATTTCACCCCTCCCCTTGTTACAGGTACCTAACTGGTTGTAAATATGCTTACACCATAAAACACCATAAAACAAAATAGAATTTCCTTTTTTTCTCTGAGGGCCCTCCGACTGGAACAGGCCATAAATTTGAATTATGTCCCATTTACCCCCTCATAAACAAGTATAAACGGATTTAAAAATTCTTTTTTATTTTTTGTATTTTCTGCCTATTTTATACCTTGTGATGCAGAAAAGGAGCCTCAGACTGGTTTAAACATGCCCACAAATAAGTAATTTACACATGTAGAGGTGCAAATTAACATGGACGTTCATTTATATTCTGACATTTCCTCTAAAACGATCACTGAATGGATCCCATAATGGTCCAAACTTGCAGAAATGGCCGACAGCACTGTATCTACAACCATATTCATGCATTTAACATGTAACTGAAAAGACTCAATCTCTTTAAATCAGTATAATTCTCATCATTATCTAAGGGTTCCTCAGTCTAGGCTAGTCTTCCTCACATGTCTAATGAAGAATCAGATATTAATTGTCTGCGTTTGTCTGATTTGTGCATCACTGATTCCAAACTTGCACACACACACTTACACAAAGTAAATATATAGAGGAGTTTGTCCAGGGGTAAGGTGCTGAGCTAACAAACTGTAGCTTTTAGGGTCTCCAGCTTAAACCCGGACCTTCGAAAATGACCTCAGTCAGTGATTAGTGACGATGATCACCTCACTGTGAGCTATAGGAAAGAAACAGAAGCCAAAACTCTAAATCCTAAACCTCATGTTAGGTGCAAAGTTAAATTCTCATTGATACAACAAAGACGGTGAGCCAGATTGGAATGTTTAATTTATCATGAGCACACAGTACACAATGTGCTGTAGAGCACAGTCCATATGTACTATTCTGTTGCTCATAAAAATGTTCTCATGGTGCAAGTTTCTCAGACAGCACAGTTTCTAGTAGTTTGCCCTTGCTGCCTTGAAGAGACACTTGAGTTCCTTACTATCAGTGAAGCACACACAATCTGCCCCAAACAATACTTCAGTTAGAAGCTAACTTGAATTATGCTGGGCTGGCTAAGATGTTTGGCTTTTGTGATATGAACATTAGCCTTTGTGACTTCTGGCTCTTCAGTGGAAACACTGATTAAAGTGCAACAACAACAAAACTGAAGACACAGCTGAGCAGGTTTCCTGGTTGTTAGATCATCATTAGATCATTACTGGATTGTTCCCTCTGTCGGAGGTGCAGGGATACATTTTATACTATGACATATAAGATGAAACCAGTGACCAATTAAGAAAACAAAAGCAAAACACATAAACAGTGCAATGTCTCCTAATAGCCTCACATGCAGGCTGGGTGGGTCGCCCAAGTAGAGCATTTGTATGGGAAACACTGGTATGTCTGCAATGCAGCATGCAAATATTGGACATCTGCAGACATCCAATATTAATTTCCAGGAAGAAATGAACCAAATAATATGGCACAAATTTAGAGGAATAGATTCAATCATTGGGACTAATACGGCCACAAAACAAGCCTGCTTCTCAAACAGTATCTTCACTGAACTCAGCGCACACACACGCACGCACGCACGCACGCACACACACACACACACACGCACGCACACACACACTTACTAATTACAAATTAGGGGGTAAAACACAAGGTGCCTTTTATTTAGGATCCTCAGTAATTCTGCTGAGTTTCTTTTCCGTTATGGAGCACCATGTTCATTGAGGAGAAGCAGTAAATTCGTACCTGTAATGAGCTGATCAGTCCGAATGACTCATCTGACAGCTCGTCAGCTGATCGTGTCAGCAGACTCTTTTATCATCAGTCACATTAAAACAAGTCGGAGAAGATGTCTTAATAATCTAACAGCTCACACTTGTACTTAGCAGATCATTCTGGCTACCTGTGCTGACATAACTCCAATCTACTCTTGAAATGATTTGCTGACAGACCAAAGTGCAAGCTGCCTCTGAATAATGTCTGAATTTGTGCTATGATTTCATATTTATAGAAGGATAAACCATTTCATTGTGCAACGCTGCAAGAGCTCTCGCATGCTTGTTTGGATTGATTTAAAGACTGCCTTCAAGAGCAGAGCTTTTTTTCTGCCAAGTTGTGATAAATGGTCCTTAATTCTTAATTCAGTAAAGCACTCTTGTGTCTAAGTAAAAATCATACCCTAAAATGGATATGTTTTCTTTTGTTGCTTTAAATGGAAAAAAGTGAACATGAACTCTGGGACAACAGGAAAAAAAGAAAAAGACTACGCTACCCAAAATGCAGCATGTGCCCTGTCTCAAAGGGCCAATGAAGCGCTGTGTTTGTTCTGTTCTGGAGGTGAGTGGGAGAGAGATAGTGAGCGAGAGAAGCAGTGTGATTACAGAGCAGTAAAGCGAGTCTTAGTCTCCCTAAAACACACACACACACACACACACACACACACACACACACACACACAGGTCCCGTCAATCGGCGGTTGAAAAATGAGGCTCACCTTGAAACGACAGGGGACTCAATTCACTGGAGCATTCAGTGCTCTGTTACCACTGCAAAGACGTGGGAGCACACTCGTTCACACATATAGGCTACACATGCACACATACACAAGGCCTTGCTGAGGCTTCCTATGTTGAAGACAATTCTTGAACAGCCCAAACCCACCAACTGGTAAATTAAACTCATTGCATGTATAAACAGATTTCAGAAAAAAAGCTGCACCCTGTCAAGAAACTCCCTGTAGTGTGTGTGTGTGTGTGTGTGTTTGTGTGTGGGGTGACAGATGCTCACGCACACAGTGCGTATTGATTACTGGCAGTGTGTGCGGCTTCTCAGATCCCTTTCTTCCTCTTTTTTTTTACATCTCTATATGCATCTCTCTCTTCCAGTCTTCTCTCTTTCTTCTTTAACAGACTCTATCAGATACTTTTGGAGATTTCAACTTAGGGAAAATAGGCCTTCACATCCCTTCCTCTGACACACACATACACACACACACACACACACTCATGCATCACTTTCATCTTGTCCGTGATCCTTCTCCTTCATCTGTTCTCTTCCTGTTATACCTCCACCACCCTTATGCACCTCCCTGTGCTGCTGTCTCCCCTGTTCTCCTCTTTTGCCGCCTCCCCTTCATCCCCCAGCCAACAGCATTACCTCCTCAGCTCCTCCCTGTTCATTTTACACAGCCAGAGGTGTGATGTGGGCGAGAGACTATGATTAAATATAGAGACAGGGGGAGGGGAGAGAAAAAGAGAGGGGAAGAAACACGCAGTAAATCAAATACAGCATGACAGAGATGGAGAAGGGGTTGGTGATTGGAAAAGTGTGACAACAAACACAGGTACGACGAAAAACGAGAGCGACAAGAGGAAAGTGGTATCCAATAAGAGTTAGAGAGAGAGCAAGAGAGTGGAGAGACACAAGCGTGAATGAGAGAAACTGATTTCAAGTGGATATAGTGTTACTTTCTGCCTGACAGCCTGCAGGTCAGGGGTGAAGAGTAAGACTTGAAATGATAAGCGCACACACACTCACACATATACACGTACTTACACACACATAGATAGATGGTGTCAGCAGAGGGATAAAAAGAGAGAAAGTCTGTTGCAGCAGGTGCTTGGGCGTCTGGTGTGACTGCTGTTGGAAAGACAAATGCTTGGAAATGAGCTGCAGTGAAATTGCCTTCAATTGACTTAGTCTGAATCCCAAGGCAAACTGCTTGACAAACACACACACACACACATGCGCTTACTAATGCACGCACATCTGCAGTCCTCACTCTCTCTGTTGCACACGCAAACACTGTTTCACTCACTACCTTGTTCTTGCCCCCCCCCCTCCTGTTTCTCTCAGGAAAAATATCATCATCATCTGCAATTTCTTTTTGCAAATAACACATCTGAGTCCATTTCTCATCCACCTGATCGCTGCGGTTTGCTTTGCAAATAGATTTCACGCACACACACACACACACACGCACACACAGACACACACACACACACAAGACATCGTACACAAACACAAAAAAGACACAAACCTGGAAGGATATGTGAACTCTGGGTCAAGACCTGTGTAGTCCACTCCAGGACAATGGTTGCCACAGTTACCATGGTAACCAATCATAAACAGTCTAAGCTGTCAATTATGTGTGACCCTGCTAGCTCCAAGGAAATGTAGCAGTCCTTGAGCCAAACACACTGTCAAGATATTTATATAAATAGCAGCAATATGTCACTGAAGCAGGTGTCCTTTGATCTACAGTGCCTTACGTTACATTTCAAAAAAAACTCTAGAGCCATATTATTTACTTTGTCATGAGCACTAACCACACAGTACAGTTGTGACACTTGCTGTAATCTCAGCTAACGTTTGAAAGTTTCATAAAATAGGAATGCAGACTGAAAACAGTCTAAATTTAAACTGTTCTCAATTCCTATACTGCAGCCCACTGGCAGACCCACCAGCATAATAAACTTTGCTCACTTAGTTTTAATATTTAATGATTTTAAATGAAAACTGAAATTCCAAAGAGTCTGACAATATTAATTATACTTGCTGTCAGGGAAAATTAAATAAAATGGTTAAATTGTCCCTTTTTATTCTGCTCATGCTGTCAAAACAGCATGTGACATCAGGCTTCAAAATGAGTCAATATAGGTCACAGAGTGATTGGTATGAGCGAATGTGTGGACGACTCTCATACTGAATACATATGAAATTTTACTGCAGCAGGGAGGCTCATCACAGTCAGTCTGAGTTTGTACCTGTCCAGTGGTGAGAACATATTTTTAACTACTACAGGGCCACTGTTAACAGGCAGATCTCTAAAACTTCTGACTGAATCTGATGTTTGCCTTTGCCGTTGAGTCACACTTGCTAATGACAACTTTTTTGTTGTGGGTTCTTAAACTAATAGGGGAACAACGCCATATTTCAGTTATTTTAAAACCATTGACCCTATACAGCAGGCGTCTGTGCTGTGATATGTGTAAAATAAGCTCCTTCTTCTTCTGTGTGTGTTTATGCCAGTTGGTTCAATGTCACACACTGACTGCAATTAAAAAACAACCCTGTTATGAAGAAAGGAGAAAAAAATGATGGAGACATGAAGCAGATTCCATGTTTTGGACTGGCCTAATTTAATGTGCAAATTATCTTTTGTGACCAGTTCCTGTGTTATTTTGTTGGGAGGAACTGAGGGATCACAGCTGAGCGGGGGTCTGATTTAAGGCTGGGGTGCGTTTATCTCCCCCTTCTGGCAGTAAGAGTAATTACAAAAAAACTGTCGACGTGCTTATGTCATAGGCTCTGCCGTAGCCTACTACGTCGCTACTGTTGCAGCTGTAAAATGGTGGAGTAATTTGTTTTGAGCATCACACAACCCCCACAAAATGACTCATTTACCTATCAGAATTTGATCCATTTGGTCCGATAACATTTGGAAAGTCTAGAAGAGCCGCACGATTAAATTATTTTATCCCCATTCAAGTTATCAGAGAGCTAACCGGAAGTTAGCCAGCTTGGCCAGCAGAAGTCTGCATTCATGCATTCACCCGGCCAGCGCGGGAATGTCAAGGGTTTGGCAAGGGCTTAAATGTAACAGATGTTGATTTATATGTAAAAGTTCCACACTGCAGGTTTAAAATGTAGGTGGAAGGAAAGAAAGATTCTGACCCAGAACTACAACATGTCTAAATTGTATTTACTTGTTGTGCAGACACTTTGGAGATAAACAATAATTAGGACTAAAATGAAAGATCATTTTTAACCTGACAAATGTGGCTCTAGCCACTTTTCCATGCTCTTAAATACAGTACAAAATGCATGTATGTTTGAATAACCTCCATTTAGTCTCTTTGATGTACCCTGCCAATGTATGCTGCTGCGATGACCCAATTTCCTAAAAAGGGGACTATTACTGATGTAATATTATCTTGCCCCAGTTGTATCAGATAATCACAGTAATAACACAGTGCAACACTGAAGTACTCTAAAGCTCTATCACATTAGACAAAAAACCCACTAACACCCACTAACATCTGGCTTTTGTCTGCAGTGGGAAAGGGTACAATCGGCTTTCATTCCTGGGTCAAATGACTCGTTAATTTTCGCCCCTTTTTCCGGCGCAACCCTATGGCATGCGTTGAAGTTCTGGACATTGGTGTGTAAATAGCCAGGAACGTTATTTATTGTTTTTTAGTCTATGGGAACAACGTGCAACAAATTCCATCCATCTCTGATCAAGCAGCGCTCAAACATCATTCAGTTGGTGTTGAGTTTACATTGTCACTAGCTTCCATGCTGCTTTCTACTGTTTACTAACCTTGTTTTCTGACACAGAAAGGCAAACTCGTCTAATGGCAATGGGAAAGGAGTCAATCGCCTATTTTTAGCAGGTTTACCCGCATTAAAAAAAAACCTCCATATACGTGCTAATTTTGGTGTAAAAGGTATAGGTCAATTGTCAAGTCACCTCAAGTGATTAAGATCAAATAGCTAGTTTTGCTCCCCTCCCATTCAATCAAAACATTTTGACCGAGGAAGTTAATACACAACTATGTGAGGCTTTAATAAAACCCAGTCGTACATTAAAATGTGTTTTTTGGACCCAGAAACAATGACACATAAAGTTAAAGTTATATAAGCACTGACTTTAGGCAACATGTCTGCCAAACCCACAGACAAACATGAAGATGGGAACAATGTTGCAGAGCATTACATTATGCTGAACTCATTAGACAAATTTCCAAACTGCTTCCATAAGAGTTGTCAAGGCATGATGCATCATCAGTTTACATACTGCTGTGGGAGGCAAAAATAACATCATTTGAAATGTGTCATCACGCAAAAGACCGCAACAACAGCTGTTGTGTCAAATTTATGAGATTTATTGACGTAGGTCCTGGAGTGTGTGTGCAACTTACAACTTAATAGAGACATACACTATTAGCCTCAAGATATCTCTAGTCTTTTCTGTTCCTTCAAGACAAAAAGGTTGAGGAGACCTAGAGTTTTGCCTCTGTAACTCCCACCCACCTGCTGGTCTAATAAGAGGTTGATAGAGTTTTATCGATCTTCTCGGTGTGTGCATTCAGTTGAGGTCGATGCTTTTATATGGTGCTTTACCTACCTAATGTCTGCATCTCCTTGTCAATCTGACCATTTATTCTCTGTCTCCCTCCTCCTCTTCTGTCGTTTCTCTCATTCATTGCCTCTCTCTTTTTTTCTTTCTCTCCAGGGCAAACCAGCAATGTACAGAGACTCCATTCAACTCATCTGCGGGCCATTGGTCAGAAACCGAGAAAAGCCTCGACAGTGATGTCCAATCGGAGGTAGCTAAAGTAGTAAGAAGATCGTTAATGGAAGGACATTGAGAGTTTATATCCTTATTGGATATTGATTTCCTGTCTCCAGCTTCCACATACAAACGGTCGCACTGCCGCACAAACGCATATATTCATTTGGGTAAACACAAGCTGGAAGTATTCCTGTTTTCTATTGGATATAATCCTGTTGACTTTGGCTGATGTCACCGTGCGCCCCCTTCCCCTTCAGCTCCTCAGGGGGCTGAGCCAACCTGCTGAGGAGCATGGGCAGGAGGGCGGCTGACCCAACCAATCCAGTGCCTGCACTGGGGGTTCCCTTGGCAGGGGGGCGATGGGGCCCACTGTGCAGTGTTGGGGTGCAGACATCTCCTGGACTGCGGACTCTCCCCTCCATCAAACGACACAGAAGTCAACCGACCAACACACAGCGGCCCCTCACCATGGCAACAGACAGAACAACAGCAGCGGAGACAGGGGGAGTTAACAGAAGTGACAGCAACAGTCTGCCAGTGTCCAAGGAGACATCTCAGAACGAAATCAACAGCCTGACACAGGACGACATGGGGTCACAAGGGTCAGGCAGTGGAGTTTACTGCCAGATCAAAACTATACGGACAAATCCAATGGACACTAGAGGTAAAAGGACAGCTAGATATACAAATGGCAGCGTGGTAGCCTCTGACGTGGTAGGAGGGGTTTGCAGTGAGGCCACAGAAGGCAAGGAGCCGACTCGAGAGAGGAGGAGGGTGCAGTCTCTACGTGGGGAGGGCCATCGCTCCGTATTAAAGACAGCGAGTGTTTGTACAACCGTGCACGCCACTCCACCTCGACCCTGTCGAATGATGCCGACTTCCCCGCCCCCCCTCTGCGGGACATGTGGGAGGAGACGTTCGCAGCTTACACAGTGCACAGGCGCATGCCGCAGGAGGGCTGTCACTCACATAACAGCCAGCCAGACTTTACCTAATCCTGCACGGAAACACTTTGTGGCCCCCAGCCAGTCAAGAAAAGAGTCTGCTCTGGACTCCCAGTCTTACACCAAAAACACAGAAACAGCAAGCAAATCTACACACACATCAGCAAAGACTATTCAAATACCACATCTATCACACACTATACCAAAAACACACAGTTCACATTCCAATCACGTATCACATACTCAGAACAAAACAAAAGACTCAAAACAGCAGACAAGGCCGCATTCTGCAGACTTTACTCATTACAAGGACTCAGCCACACAGACAACAGATACTCAGATAAGCAACACAGACCGGACTACAGGTACCACACATACACAACAAACGCACGCACCAACAGCAGAGGTGACAGAACCACTTTCGACAGACAAACCCAAGCATGACCTGGCTAAAATCCAGCACACTGATGAACACACGCATCAGCACACATTAGTCCGCGTCAACTCTAAACCTCCAGGCCCTTCTCTTCTAACGGACTCAAAATCTAGCAACACCCCACCTCTCCCACCGAAAAACTCTCCAAAACCAATTCGTTCCAAACCAGCCACACCTGTAGCGCAGAACAAAAACACCCAGGAGACTGCAGACATTCCCAAACGCACGTCCTCAGAACGGATGAAACTCAAGGACTACACAAAACAGAAGAGCAAATCATTTGACGACCACACGCTGCCTTGTAAGACTCATATGAAAGCACAATGTAACGGGGCTCCAGCAGGATTGTTGGGTGGACATGCAGGGAATGCACCATGCGGGCTGGAGAGGCAGCTGCAGAGAGTGGAGGAGAACCTACAGTCCAATCAGGAGAAGATCAAAGTGCTTCTCAATGTCATTCAAGACCTGGAGAAGAGCAAGGCCCTCAGCGAAGGGTGAGAGAATGTAGTTGGGGAAGAGGGGAGGGAGGGAGGACAATGAAAGAGGGGAGATAGGGGATTTAAAAATGTGATAGGAAAAGGAAAAGGAGAAGTAGAATGAAGTGTGAAATGAGACAGAAAAGAGGGTTAGACATGAACGACAGAGCCAAAAGAGGGAGCAATAAATATAAGGATGAAAACAGAGATAAGGGAGAGAAAAAAAGATAAACGACAAGTAGAGGTAGTCACTGAAACAGCAAGTGCTTAAGTAAGAGTGTGAGAGAGTGAGCTAGAGTGGTAAAAAGGGAGAGAGAGACGGGGGAAAGAGAGAGTGTGTCGAGGGAGTGCATAAGATTGAGAAGAGAGCATATTTGAGTTTTTATGGCGATATATACCGACAGGCTTTCAAGTCTGTGTAATAGATTTTAAATGTCAAGCCTGTGGAGAATTGGTGATGTGTGTGGGCATGGGTGTGTGTGATCCAATCCTGTAGGGATATGTGATACCTGCCAGCGTGTAGTCAATGCTAGCATCTCCTCTGTCCTTTTATCTCATATACTTTACCCTACCTAGAGACATTGTATTGCCCCCAAAATCAAACGTATCAGTTCCTTTTTCTCTCTCCTGCTAATTCTCCTTTTATTCCTAAACCCTCCTCTCCTCTCCTGCCCCTATATCCTTTGTTCTTCTTTCTTGTACATCTGAGTTGGCCTGTGTGCTCACTTAATTTCAATCAATGCCCTCCTTTTTTCTAGGCTTCTTAAACCCCATTTCAAGCTATTCATTCCTGTCTTCACCTCCACCCTCACACTCTTTCCCCCCATCCCTAATAATACCTTTTTCTCTCCTTTTTTTCCTTTCTTTCTAGACCTCCATATATGAGTCATGTTTCCGACCAACAACCGACTAGCAATCTTTCATCCTATGCCTGCTCGCTATTTTTCGATCTTCCCCTTCTCTGCCCCTGTCAACCTGTCCATCACTCTCCCGTGCTGTCATGTGTTTCCTGTCACTCTGTTTTGTTTCCCCTCCTATTGCTCCCCATACTTCCCCTCCTTATCCTCACAATTTCACCTTTACTGTCAGTAATTCTTCCTCCCACCCCCTCAATCCCTTATTCTCACTCTTGCCTAATCTTTCATAGCCATCAGTTCTTTTTGTCATCCCAAATATCCTAAATCCCACTCCTTACCCTGTTGCCTCATCTTCTCAAAAATTCAACATCTCTACTTAAACTTGTTTTACATATTTCTACCACTTTCATCCCTCCTTCTTTCTCTTCAGGGTTAACAGATGCCTGTAGCTCCAGACTAATCCCTATCAGATTACCTTTGAGAAATGCAATTAATGTTTAAGCTGCACAATAAGGCTCCTAAACTCAGTGTACAAGCAGTCCAGCCCTGTGTGTGTGTAACTGTGTAATGTTATGTATTCATACTGTTCAGTGTGTGTGTGTGTGCTTGTTGTGAAGATGCATGTGTCATTCTAAGTGAGAAATAAAGGGCAAAAAAGGGACAGAAAGAGAAAGAAATGAAGAGAGAGAGAAACAGACATAAAAAAGACAGAAAAGTGGAGAACCAGCAAGAGGGACTGCATGTATCTGATGCTGTGCCAGAAATGAAAGTACCCTAAATGGGCCGCTGTGATAAAAGTGTCGGCTGAGCTAAAAGGTTGCCGCTGTGCTCGGCTCCTTGTTTTATTTTTTTTTTCTCCTGAAGCAAATACTTGTCTTCTCTTGCTGTTGTTGTCTTTGATTAAGACTGTTAGGGGGGAAAACTGATGCCAGTCACACAGTCTCGCTCCATGTAATTAAAATGTCTATTTTATCAACATGAATCAGCTACTCTATCCTCTCCATAGTTCAGACGAGGGGCAGCCAAAATATCTTGGCAAAATAAAGTGTTTTAATTACATGGCAGTCAGCATGTGCTTGTCAGATTTTCTTTTTTTATCTGACTTTATCTTCCAACATCTCTGCACTCTCTTTAGCTCTGTAGTCTTGCTCAACCTTGATACCGTTTGCGTGTAATTATATCTTTTGTAATGCACACCAATTTTCAACACAAGCGTTTTCTAATATTAAAGATTCAGATACAGATGAGATGATGTTCACCCAACCCTTTGCTTATAATACATGTCAGGTAAAGTCTGGCTCCTAGCTAAACCTTTGTCAGACAGATAGTGCTTAAGGACTGTTTTCACCTGCCTTGAAAGCCAAACAGACAGGTTCCAACCCACCAGGAGTATTCAGGTGTAGTCCTGGGGAATATCACATGCACTAAACATCCCAGGCTATTTTGTGCCTTATCACAACCCCCAGAGAACACACCTGATGTTGCTGCATTGTGTATGTGTGGGTGGAGAGAGAAAAAACTGTTGTGACACCAGCAGTGGAGAGACTCTTTCCAGTCATGAAAAGCGAGGCCTGTTTTGCAATTTCTACCATTTTTTCCTTTACTGTTCAATATAGGAGCATAATGTTAAGTCTAGAAGGACTTTGGACTGGAGCGGCTGATACTAAAACCTGACATTTATTTATATTTGCTGTGACATCACCTAGTCTACACTTACTGAAAAACAAATGGAAATAATACAATAATACTGTAGTTGTTTAAACAATGTTGAAAATATCACAGTGGTTGTTTCCCATTAGCAGACAAAAACAAAGTATGTGCAAATACTACTTTACTAATATAACAACAACACAGTAGAAAATAGCATTAGCAACATTAGATGTGTAGCTATCATCTGTATGCACAGGTCTGTTCAATTAAACTCATTTTAAGAGTGTGTGTGAATGTTTCACATTTGTTATTTCTGCAGTCGCAGCTCATACAGAACTGGTCAGGACATTAACAACTGCCCCACCTGCCAAAAGACAGCCTGCATCATCTACAGGTAACCTGATCGAGATAATGAGCTTACTGCATTACATAACCCACCACTGACAACTCATTCTTTCCTAGAGCGTCATAAACAGCCCTGAAACGTCTCTTAGATGATGTGCCTAGAAAACTGTATGCCTTTTGTAGCCTTGAAAATGTTCCATTCCCCATTGTTTTTCTTTGCTTTTCCAGGTTTTTATCACTTATATCATTCTGTTTTGTTTTCCTGGTATATTCCTGTCTCTGCCCTTTTCTCCCACTCTGATAATTGTACTCCTCAGATAATATATCCCTATTATGCTGTATGAAAAAAGAGAGAGTAAGAGTGATCCCCCTCATCAATATTGAAATGAATACGTATTCTGCGGATGGGAAAGCAGATTCTCCCTCCACGAAAGTTATTTACACATAAAAGAATGTTCTGCGCAAACAAGAAAATTTATTCAGCACCTAAATGATATGTCTTTCCTGTGCATTCGTGCCTTGTGTGTGTGACCTAAATAAGTAATTGCATCCTTAGATCCTCTGCAACTTACAGAGTAGCACCCTCACAATCTGATACCACACACTGTAGTCTAATCCTCCCATCACCTTCATCCCATCCTTCTCTTATTCACATCTTTTCCATTATGTTAATTATTGCATCTTTTCATCCCATGCTTGCTCAATCTCTTTTTCTGCCATTTTTCTCTTCAGATTCTCTCTGCCCTGCTGACACAAGCTGGAAATGTTGGTTTTCATGTGTAGTTTCATGGAGAACAGAGAAAGAAAAGGAAATAGAAGGAATATTTACTTCCTGCAGCTGGAATAATCTGTTCTCAAAACCTTTTAGTCCAAAACTTATTGTGTATGTACCAAATCATAGCAAGCCTTGAAGCTAATTCCTGCTTGTTTACAATCATATAGAAATCTCCTTCACAGGCCAAAGGGATAAAAGACGCATTTTTCAGAGCCTTTATCTCTCCAATTCTCCCCAACCTATAAAGACACTTGCCTCCATAGCAGCACATCTGCAATCCTCCTGTATTTTTACTTTCTCTGTCGTTTCATCTCTGCATCTCTTCACACCCTTCTCCAACTCCCTCTTCCTCTTCATCTTCATCCCATTCTCTCCTCCCCTCGATGTTAATTAACACAGCAGGATCCTTCGCCCAGTAAGTTGTAATGAACACCAAGGGGAAAGGACAGAAACACACTCCTCCACCCATTCACATATGCAGGGGGATACACAAATGCAAATGAGACCACACATTTATTCCCCACCTTACACTGAGTCATACACAAGCACACACAAGGATGAAGACAGGGAAGCACATACCAAGCACATTTGTTTACACATAATAAAGCCAGTAGAATATAGCATTCTAGCTAAAGCTAATCAACTTGTCGATCAACAGACAATTAACTGGAAGCAACAATTAAGTCATTTTTTTAAAAGCAAAAATGCTAAAAATTCTTCTTCTTGTTAGTCAGACAAAACAAGAAATTCAAACGTACGACAACTTGGGCTGTGGAAAACAGTGATGATTATTTTTCACAATTTTCTGACATCTTATAGACGAGAAGCTTTATTGAGAAAATAACTGGAAGATTAATGGATAATGAAAATAACCATTATTGCAGCCCTACAACTACCAGTAAACAACCATTCACCCGAGCAGGAAAACACAATTGTACATAAATGCACCATTCTGGCAATTTTTAAATCGATCTCCACACAGACAGCAAAGGAACTGAATTTAAAAGACAAAGAAATAAGACACAAACTGCTTAGGAAACTTAATTAACTATATAAACCTCTACAGTATAGATTAGCAGTGGCAGAAATTGGACAGGAGGGAATACTTTAGAGATCATTAAGTACTATTATTTGCTTGTTTTACAAATGACCCTCCCCTATAATCTAAGAGTGAACATAGAGTGCAAAGAAACCTATCAATACATACTGTTGTAACACAAAAGAATGTCTAATAACAGTAATTAAAATGTTATTATACTTCAAGCCCTTGAAATGAGATAGTTTCAGATACTTTTGGAGAGCCTGGGGCTACCCTGATATCAGGAGTATGTTGTTACTTCTCACATCATTATCATCCCTCTTTTCTCTCTTCTCAGGCTCAGAGATTCTCTTTCCAGCTCCACGTTTACTTTGTTTTTTCCTGTACACATGCAAATATAGTCATGGATACATGCATGCTAATTAAGCGAACAAAACAAGGGGAATCGGCTTTTATTAGACACGTCTGTGTGCTCATTTCTTATGCATACATGCATGCACACGCTCACGCAGACTCACAAACAATGAAATGAATATATTTCACGCTATTTGATAGATGTTAATGACTTGGACAGATATGGAGAATATACTTCCTAATCATTTTTCCCCTCATATATCAGCAAGTTTCATTACATTACATATGCAGAAAAACACATTAGCAGTGGTCCAGTGTGACAAACACAGACACAAAAGTTTTTTTTTGATCGGACATTTAACAGCCTGTTTAAACCCTCAAAGAGGATTCTGGGTAGAGGAGATGGGGAAAGGGAGACACACGAGCAGAGGATGATACGCACGCAACTGAAACATCCATCCTAATGATTTGTGGGGAAAAAACAGGTTTTGATGTGGGCTGGCTGCCTGAAGATGTTTTGCAATTGTCAGTCCTAATTAATCCTTATGATGAGAGACAAGGGGGAGAAGAACTTTTGACAGTTTTACTCCTAAAGACTAAAACAACCGAAACACACACACAGACATATACAGTCACGTATACACACCTATGAACTAATACATTTACTTCAATCACACATCCACACAAATCTAAACTTTACTCTACACACCTAAACCGTTATAGCCGAAAAAGTCAAGGTTTAAAAATTTAACAGGTTCTCACAACGATGGATGCAACAAAAACACACAGTGACGCACGCACATGCAAAGATGCTTAAGATGACAGCTTGCAGAGTGAATTAAGAGCAGCAGCTTTTCCCACTGTGCCATAATCCCACGAACAATACTAAGAGAGAGGTAGATATGGGTAGCGAGAGGTAGAGAGAGACAGGGGGGGTAGTTACACAGCAGTGAGAGAGGGGGAGGTTGAAACCCAGTGAAGTGTGTGGGTGAAGAGAGGCCAGACATAGAAAAGTCTTCCATTCTAAAACAAGGAGGACTGTAAATTAACTGAATGTAGGACAGGTGCACCACTTTATCATTATATATATATTTTGTGTGTGTGTGCGAATAATATCTGTCTGTGTGTACATCTGCTTCATCATTTATTCATGGCAGCCATCTCCCTTTCTCCGCCAGAGCTTTTACTTCCTCCTCTGTTCACTCGTTCCCACACTCCCTCCATCCTCGTGCTCTTTCCAAGATAGACAAGACCTTTCTGCCCTCCTCTTTCCCTGTCTCTGATGGCACTCATCCTCTCCTCCTTTACTTCTGTCTATCTTCTTTCTTTTTTCTGTCTCCCTCTTTTATTCTGCAGTGACCTCTCTGCCCTGTTTTATTAAAGCCCACCTTTCTTTCATTTATCCATCTCTCAGAAGAGAATCAGTTTCTTTCTTTCTACTCTCATCTCTCCAGCCATAAGTCCCTGTACAATCCCTTTTCCCCTCACTCAGCTGTGGGCTTGTTGTGGAAGATGTACACTTTGGATGTCAGGGGAGCATGTGTGTTTGTACAGTGTGTGTGTGTGTGTGTGTGTGTGTGGTGGGATGTTGGGATACTGGAGGAGAGGAGGGTGGGCAGTTTTCTCTGCTCTCCTTGCCTCATCATGAGGCTCATTAACTCCAGATGCCAGGTCCTATACAACTCCACCTCTATAATCCACTCAACACACACAAATACACTATTTTCTCACACACACACACACAAATGCACAGTTACAAAAAGGAGAGAGAAACTCAAAGTCTACTATACTATGACCTGCAGCGGTGGACACTTCAGAGAGATGGTGAGAAAAGGAGTGTGAGAGAGACGTGAGGGAGGGAGGGGGAATGAGAGGAGCGTAGAAAAAGAAAGCCAAGAGGGCCTGCTTTGAACACATCAGAGGAGCAAAAAAAAGTTCCTCCCTTGCTCCTTCTTTTAGCTCCTCCATTGTGCAAATACTCTTCTCCCCTACTCTCCTCTTCTCTCCTTTCCTGCTTTCTATTTCCATTCTCCTCCCACTCCTTTCATCCCACCAGCCTGTGATCTCTTGGTGTATGAACAGAAGAATACTATGGACGTGAAATGAGTGCTGAGTCGAGTGTGTGCGTGCTGAAAGTGCACACATACGAGTTAAGAACACATGATTTCACATCTCCATATAAAGCTGCATTATGCGCAAGTACAACCACTCTTGTCAGCATTTTGTGACATTTTAACGTCACTTAAACTCCTTTGCTCACCTTTTCTCAATCCCTCTCTTTCTAATGTCTGCTCAGTAGACCTCCACTTGTCCTCATCCCTCTGCTCACCTTCTCTCTCTCTCTCCCCCACATCTAATCTCTTTTTTTGTGAAAAATGGGCTATATAAACAAATTTGACTTGATTTGACACTACCCCAGCCTCTGAATCCCGCTCCCGCCGCCTATCCTTCATCCCTGTCTCCTTCCGCTTTAACTGCTATCTTTCTCTTCTCTCCAGTGTGGAGCATGATTTCCGACAGCAGGAGGGACGCTTCCAGGGGGTTATGGAGGCCCTGGAGGGGGAGTATGATGTGCCTGCAACCACTCTGACCAAGTCCGTGCCAGCCCCTTCTTCCTCCAGCCGCTCCAGCACCAAGGCACGCGTCAAGAAACTCCGCAAGAAGTGTTTCTGGTGGCTATAAATTTTTGGAAGAACCACAAAAGCCTTTCTGGCTGGCAGATGCAAACAGGAGTGGATTATGTTTCATGGGACCCAGAAAGTTCTACAGTAAAGCATTTCTCTTGTGGCCCTGTGGATGTGCAGTATATGCAGTTTATGTTTCATGAAAGTCAGGGGGGTGGGCATTTTTCCAAGCAGCATCCCTGTTCATGGCACTTTATCCATGGCGATCCATTCTCAGCTCTGAAACAAATCCACCAGGGACCAGGTAGAAAAAGAGGAATAAAGGACCAAAGGAGCTGCAGAACTTTCTTCTCAGATCTGCCTGAGAAGGAGATCGATTATCCCGCTCCTCTCCCTTCTCTCTGTGGGAGCCAGACTTAAAGAGCTAATTTGTGATTAACTTTTGACTGAAAGTTTGGATACTGTAACAAAAAGATAAAGCATTGACACTTTGGATGACAGACGGGCATACGGCTTGTCACTTGGCTGAGTGGCTGTCTAGACAGACAGACAGATGTATGAAGGGATTTATGCCAAGTTGGATTCATACCTACAGCTGGGAATGAATCTTCACACAACAATTTTGGCTAAATTACAGCAATAAACAGGGGAATCGGAATAATTTTGAAATCCAAGGATTTCAACAACTAATGGGCAATACTGTGTCTCTGGACTGCTCGACAGCCAAAATTTGAATGTAGCAACAACTGAAGCGTTAAGAGGAAAACAAGCTGAGGAGCTCTCGGGTAACAAAAAGACAGCCTGGTGGACGGATAACACGGTTTTGGAGAGCACAGTGGAGATTGTATTAAGAATACTTTAAGAGACAATGTGATAGGCAGCTGATCAAAGACTGACAGACTGTGTCAGATAATTCAAAATTCTGTCAACACTGACTGACAGAGTGATTGATTCTCTCCTTTATTACCATCCAAAACAGAAGTATTTTGCTGTGAGCTCAATCTAGCTTCAAGGATTTTCACACACACGCATACAAATATACAGACAGGTGACATATTAAAGGAAAAACCATCATAAAGTGTCTTAGTAAGGTGTTGGGCCACCACGTGCCGCCAGAACAGCTTCAATGCGTCTTGGCATTGATTCTACAGTCTCTGGACCACGTCAGTCCAAAATCTCCCATAGGTGTTCAATTGGGTTGAGATCTGGTGAATGCAAAGGCCATAGCATATGATTCACATCATTTTCATACTCATCAAACCATTCAGTGACCCCTCATGCTGGCGGCATTGTCTTCCTGGAACGCTCCCCACAGCATAACAGAGCCACCAGATCCCCTCACTGTAGGGGTCAAGCATTCAGACGTGTAGCGGTTTTTCCTTTAATTTGTCAACCGTCCGTATGCACAAAAGGACACTTACAGGCTGTAATGCACACATGCAGTGCACTCACTGAAACACAAGCACCTAACCCGCCCCCACCTCCCCCCACCACCACCAACACACACACACACACACAAACACACACACAAATATACTTGTGAACCAGAGCAAACTAGGGGTAGACCAGTTATCAATTCACTGTTAATTATTGGCTTGTATTCATATTTCATAGATGTATAAATATTGGTAAAATCTGAGCCAATAAGGCAGAGACAAATTCTGTTTGAATTGCAGTGAAACTAGCTGTCGATGTTTGGAGTTTTTCCTAATTTCTTGTTGCAAAAATTATGCAGAGAAATTCTCTGCTGGCCACATGTGGAGAGCCCAAAACCATCTGCTTTCATATTATTTAGCACCCACCAACTGTGACTGTCTGTTTCATTCAGTTCATACAGTACAGTATCCAATCTTTCTAAGCAGTTATTCCACAATAAGAAATATCAGCTTGCTCACATTAAATTCCAGTATCTATAAACTTGGTCTGTGGCATTCAGGCCACACTGCTACTCCTGGCTGGTTACATAAGCTATAATAGAGCAACAAATCCAATGCTAAAAACATACACTACATGTCTACACATCTTGTCAAAATGTAAAAAAAAATAAAAAAAATCTCTTTTCAGGCCAAGGTATGTTGTCAGATTTAAAAATGATATGTAACCAAACTTTTTCTATGTAAAGTCATAATGCAATTAGTAGAAGAAAACAGTATTTTATAACAAACTACAGTATATATAAGCAGATTTGTCAGTTATGAGAAAGTAGAACTCAAGAATCTGTGAAAATCCTGTATGGGTCTATCCCTGTTGCACACACACACACACACACACACACACACACACACACACAAAGACACACACACACACACACACACAATTTGCACAATGCTTAGTTCAAAGCAGTTTAGAGCGTAAACCGCTAATCTCACAAGGGCCTACTTCAGCTGCTTCTGGCTGACAAGTTGCCACCAATTAGAATCCTGGATGATACCACACATACTAATTAACCAATCCATATCCAAAATGCCCTGTCCTTGCATTTTTATAAGCTGTCCCATAACAGTGTGTGAGCTCCCACGATGCCCCTCTCTTCCTGATCTTCCTCTTGTGTGAACAATAAAAGTGTGTATTTTGAACAAAATGTGCTGTTGTTGACATACTTTGTGATTCAGAATGAAACTGAATGGCAAACAGGGTAAATATGGAGTTTGCTTTCTTACTAATTTACTTTTAACAACACTGTAACAGAAGAAAGTGTGAACAAGACACCAGAGAGAGGGATCTGCAATGTTTGAAACATCTGCTTATAAAAAGCCAAGCATATAGGGAACATGCCAAAGTTGCATGTACTTACGATAAGAGCATGCTCTCGGCCCATGGTGATGACTGTCCGGTTGATGATCCTCAGCAGAGACACCACTATGTCCTGGATATGTTGAAATGTTTCTCCCTGAGAAAACAGAGACAGCGAGCAGATAAGGGATAAGGATGGAGAGGGGAAAAAAGACAAAGATGAGTGAAAGTTTGTTAGATTTCCTCAGGTGTAAACACAAAATCACATACAGATGCACAACAGTTTCTGTCCTGTTCACGCAGCACACACTCAGGCATAGCTTTGGCGCTGCTTTCAAGGACATCTCAGAACTTTTTCTCCACAAAACTTCAGAGACTCGTCAGGTTTTGTTTGTGTAGCCATTAGCCCCCCACATGAACTATCCTCACTGTGAACACAACCAAGTTTGCATACACAGTCCAAAGCTTCACTCAGGTGCTGAATGGATGGATGGCCGATCAAATGAAACAAGAAAGACAATAAAGTTTTATGAATCTGGAATTTAAAGTGTGTTCACTTTTCAGAAAATGAGCCTCACCAAAATATTCAGTTAATCATTTTCAGCGTGGACATTTGAAGCAAGGTTTTTTGACACATGGATGTGGATTTTTCTGCGCAGACCTGCTTTTCCTATTCCTATTTTTCTTTTAAAGCCACTTTTTTGTCATGTTTCTCTATTTTCTCCCCATCTGCTTTGAGTGAAACAACGGTGCCGAAAAGTATTTAAGTCCATCTGTCTTTGTGCTCAGACCTGAGTCAAATGACTATTTCCTAGTTAGAGTGGGTCTGCAGGTTTTAAAGAAACACTTTAAACTGAAATTTGTGACTTATTTTAGTTAAAATATCATAACTATATGTCATCTGCATGGTCAAATGTTATTAGACATTAAGAGTGGCACATTAACTATAGTTGGGGCTGTTTATGATCTACTGTACTAGTTGTTGATTACTGCCTTTCTGGCTGAAGTCCATTCACACTAGAGCCTTCCTGCAGGATGTGAAGCATTTCTCTGCCATTTGCGTTGTTTCACTCATTGAAGGCAAAATAAGAATAAGAACAGTGGATTATAATAACAACCTTTGCAGTGGTTCAACCATATAAACAGCGGGTTTTGACACAATATTCACAAAACCCTGTTTATTAATAGGAATAGGTGATAGGTTTTCTTTTATTACTGTGACATTATAGTATATATGACAGTATCCTGTGGGGATGACTATTGGTGCTTTAGGAAACACTTTCAAAATATATTTGAATCTGAATGACCCACACATAGAATGATTCACTGTTCATTTTGTTGAGCTAGAAAACTCACATTAGCTCAGAAAATGTTATAACGTAACTGTAACACAGTCTTAAAGACATAAACAAGACTAAGAGTCTACAGCCACGCTAGTGTCTCTGTGAGGTTGTGCTAAATGCTAACACCAGTATTTAGCTCAAAGCATCACTGAGGTCAAAAATATTTTAGACATTGTGCCAGCTATTAATGCATTATATTTGTTTGCAAAGAAAAAAATAAAATTGTTTGTTGACCTGTAAAAACTAAAGTCAGAGAAATGAAGTCTGACTAATGACAGACAGAAAAAATAGGCCACGCTTTGCATGCATGTATAAAATGTGCATCTTTATAGAGGCATGGCTCCATGTACACAAAAAGCAAACCAAAAAATACCACACACACACACACACACACACACACACACACACACTATGCTACAGTGAATCCAGTCAATGGAGGCTGACTCAGAATTGCCTGGGGGTAGTGACACACAAGTGAAACATCTGCTGCATCCAATCACACCTTGGAATTAATGCTGGTGGGTACATCTGTGTGTGCATGTGTGTGTGTGTTTGTGTGCGTGTACAACCTCGTTATCATAATCTGACCCCAATATGTGAATATGTAGTGAATATGTGTATGTCCTTGTATGAGCTGATCAGTAAAGCAGAAAGATGAAGAGTGAAGGTCCAAAAATAACAGAAGGAGGTAAAACGGTCTCCAGTTCAAAGTTTCAAACGCACCACTCTCTCCCTCAGTGTGTGTGCGTGTGTGTGTGTGTCTGCGTGTGTGATGTGATGGCAAATGATTTTAAGGGCCTGATGAGAATCAGGTAGGTATGATTAAACCACATTAGATGCACTGACTCACAGCCACAGGACACAGAAAAAGTAAACAATTGTGTTTGTGTGTCATCTCACATACCATCTCCATCTCAGACTACCTCAAACACACACAAACATACACACATAGTTAGGTTGAGGCACAGCTGTTGATCCTAAATAAGCCTAAATCTTTTTGGCTCACTGTAGGTATTTTGGTCTCCTGGAAAGCGTTTCTAAGACAGCCGTCTCCAAGCAGGAAGATGAGAGATGAAACACAATGCTCTTTCTCTCTGCTGCAGAACACAAACACGTGGAAGTCGATACTCTGTTCATTAATTCCAAACTGTAGCCAAGCTGGTTTATCAGCTCTACTGGCGATACCAGCAACATCATATAAAAAAGAAAAACAGAAATTATTGTTCTGGGATATAGGGGAAAGAAAAAAAGCCAGCAAGCTTTGGTGAGCTATGCCTCTCTGTCTTTCTCTGTTAGTATCCTTCCTTTATACACAGTCAGCCGCAAACACACACAAAAGTAACAAAGTTACTTATGAATTCAACACAAGCTCTCCCACAGACACAAGCATCTGTCTATCGCAGTCTCTTCTCTTCCATCTCGGTTTCTCCATTTGCATCTCTCTCTCTCTCTAGTTTGGAGACATCTGTGGTGTGACAACTTAATCAGGTACCACCAAGAGAGAAGGGAAAGAGAGATGGAGAGATGGGAGGAAAAACAAAGGAGAAGGGGTGCAGAAAAGAAGGGGTGTTGTGTGAGGAGGCGAGACATCTCCCATCACCTCTTCCTCCTCTACTTCTGTTGTTTTTCTTACTTCTTCCACCTGTTCTCTCTCGCACCCCCACCTTCCAGTTTCATACTGTATTCTCGCTAGCTCTCTGTATTGTTTTCTTCTAAAATCCCTACACCTTATTGTCTAAGAAGACAACATTTTTACCGCCATCTGTTCAGCTCTTAACCCTCCGTCTTGCTTTTCTATTCACTCTTTTTCATTCTCCCTGCATGGGCATGAGCATTTTTTAATTTCCCTGTCCTTTTCTGCTCTTGTTCATTTTTCCCCTGACAATTCTGAAAAATAATCCTACACAGTTAACTTTTTCAGTCAGATAACACCTCCGTGTGCGTGTGTGAGAGGGGCTTTTCATTGACAAACAACTGTGTCTGGCTTTTACAAAAAACTATGCTGCAAGAGCCACGTCGAGGTGTCGAGGTCAAGCTTCTTATTAAACTATGCTAAGATCACTCAGCAACATGTATACACTAGACAATGTAGTGTGCGGCTTTAGTGTTACAAGGAGGCTAAAGAGCAATATGGTGTGTGGGTGTAGATTTATGTAGAAAATACTTTTAATACGACATAAAAACCTGTGCGTCACTGTTTTTCTAGTCTGTACATGATTGTATTTGTACCTGTCATGTCCTTTTGACACTCTGCCAGTGCCTGCTTTTGTTCTTTACCTCAACCGACGCAAATTCATCTCATCAAATTCACTCCACTCCATTCATTACTTCTCTCTCTTCTCCCCCTGTCTCTCTTGTCTTGGCTGATGCTTCATTAGTGCTATCCAAATAAATAGAGCTACAAAAGCAATACCTTCACTTCAAAGACTCAGCAGGCTGTCAACAACTTGCTGGAGCAATTAAAAAGCTCTCGGCTGGATTCTGGCAATGCATTTGTTGTGTGTGTGTGCGTGTCCGTATTTAAGGCGTTTAGTTCAGGAGCTAACTGGGTTTTGATTCAACAGGCTAACATGCAGCAACATGCGTGAAACAAAATCAATTAGATTCTAATTGGTCAAGGGCTGCTTCACTGCACGACTGGATGACTGAGGACAAAACAGCTTAAGGCTATTTTCTTTACTCTTCAGGATACAAGTTCCAGTGGGGTGGCACAGAGCTCAGGGGTAGTTAAAATTCTACGTTAAAAAGATCAAGGAAATGTCTTTTAATTGGTGGGCTGGGCAACTTTTCCCCTCACATTTTCATAATAACAATGCTTTGTAAGAGAGGGAAGTATTGTACAGCATCAAATTAGACGATGCTTGACAGTTCTGTCACTCATCAGTTTCTGTTGATTGGTCTGCCTCAACAGTAAGCATCCAGTGTTTTATGATCTTGGTTATTTGGCTATTTTTTTATTATTAACAGGCTTGTTTATCTTTTTATAGATGCAAATTGTGTTTGGATAAACTGAGAACCGGCTACTCGCACCAGGAATCAGGAGTTGTGCCTCAAGTGACCACTTAGGATTTGTTTCCCACTGACATTTGATTATATCTGTGAGAAACAGCAAACCACGGTTATAAAAGATTTCAGCCATACAGCTACTGTTGAAAACTACAAAACTACTACTTGCTTTAAGTAGAGGCTGAGATTGGGAATTTGTTGTCAAATCCTTATTTGTGGTCACACTAAACTACACTACATACATTAAATTGACCTCAAATCCCATCTCTATGTCTCTATCGTTCTGCATTCACACCTATCCAGAATGAATGAACTGAATATTTTCAATGCCAAGAGTTGCCGAGTGTCTCACCACATTGTCCCTGCTGAGGACCTCCAGAATGTTGTTGAGAAGCTCCAGACTGTTTTTCCTCTCATCATGAGGTCCATCAGCCATACTTGCCAGTGCTTCACTCAACTCCTGCAGCATCATGGGTAGCAAAACATCACGGCACTCTGTGAAGAAACAAAAGTACACATGGTCAAAGGTGACAGGTTTAACACGCAGGAATAACACACAACAACTGCACACTGATTATTTTTTTACAGGAGGAAAACTTCTCAGTCTGTGGGAAAACTTACTCTGAGACAGTGTTCAGTATGTGAGAGTGATGTTTTATTTACTTCTTTTGGGAAAAGGCCTTAAAACTGAAAAATGCCTTAAGAAGTTCAAACACAAACATCAACAGTCACACATCAAGATTTACTTTAATATGATTCCGCTTTCAAAAATCCTTCAAAGCCTAAACCCGGGACCCTTACATCAATTGAAGCAGCACCTGTGGAGACAGCTGCACCCGCACAGCAGTGAGTGATGATGCTACTGCACCCTGACCCCAGACTGCACAATGGAGTGATATCAATCAAGTGTCTATTTACAGTTCCAGTGCATGTCTGCTGCTCTGTCAGCCAGACAGTCAACACATCCGTCACCATGGCCTAACGTTTCCTCTTTGCCCATCTCTCTGATTAATCCTAATCTTTAGTTAATTCATTTGTTAATTTGGTCACACATGCAATACATCATCAGCAATTACATCAATGGAAAAGTATGTCTAAGTGAAGGACACTAATTCATGTTAAAATATACATTTAATCCTACTTTAAATGAAGTAATCTATTTGATTTTTTTACTATTTACACCTGCTTAACTGCTCTAGGAACCCTGTATGGATGGAAGTACTAAAGTATGCAGTATTACTGAAGTAGAATCTGAGAGAAGCAGAAACCATCTAACAATATTCAAAAGTCAATTTTGATATTCATTTCAAATTTCTTGCACATATTTTCTTGATGAGTGGATTGCCATTCAGGTTACATACATAGCGGCCATGATTGAAGTTTAATGCCGTAGTCAGAGCAGTGGGAGATCTGACCTAACCTAACCTAAAGCAGTGTTTGGACAATGAAACTAAAAATAAAACAAGGAAAAGCTAAAAAACAGTCCCTTGTCACAGTTGCATGCAAAATAAAGTTTCTGCAAGACCATTTTAATGTCAAACCAACATAACTAGAAAACAATGGCTTCCTGTGAGGCTGAACAAAATGCACGGCTACACCTCCTATGTGCTTAGTAAAATGGTTGACTTCACTTTTAAGGTTGTCTTTCTAAACTTTTTACTTTCTTGACAAACTGTTGACACAAGACTAGGCTTCTAAGACTCTGCATTGTTTTGTAAATAATAACGCTGCCATTTGATGATTTAATGAGACTGGCGATGTGACTAGGCAAGCTCTGACAGACAATTTGAATAATTGATTTTTAATGGGGCTCTCCTACTCAAATTATCATCCGATATTTAGAAGTCAGCAGAGCTGGTGGCTTTGTCACCAAAGACAGACACAATCAAGGCTACAGAGGATAGATTAAAACAGACACTATCAAACATGTTGATCCAGAATCTAAGTTTGTTTTCAGTTGATTTATAGATGTTAACATTACATTTATCTTTATTATGTAGGGTGTCCTACGACTATTTTCTGCTATATCAACTTACTACAGTAACTACAGTAACTCCAATATTATTAAATACTAATAATAGCTTACAGACACAGTTATAATATCAATTTGATTATCCAACAGGTTCCACAATTTAGCCAGTTTGGTTTTGAATCATGGATCATGTCAATTTAAATGTCAAATTATTCAGTCAGATATAAATGTTTAACTGCATTTGCTAAAAATATGTATAAGGCAACACATTCTGGCATTAACTGATAGTTTTGTTATATTTAAAGTGTATTTTTCCTCGTGTCTACCAGTTTGACCTCTCCCTTTCTTTTCCTCCTCTTTCTCCATCTATCTGCCCCCTCCCCCCTCCTCCACACCATCCCTCCCTTTGTAGCCCCAGGTAGACAGAGCCCATTAAAAGCTCATCTGGGCTGATGCTCGTTAGTTCCATTATTAACTGAGCCAAGACTATGAGCCTGCTGTGTGGACCCTCATCACAACACTCACTCCATCACACAAACATGCAGAGAGAGAAGGGGGGGGGGGGGGGTAAGACAGCAAGAAAGAGGGGTGGAAATGCATGAGTCACAGATTGCCCTCAATGACTCAGAGAAATGGAAGGAGGAGAAGGAGGAGGGGTCCGGACAGGTAGAGGGAATCCAGCAGGAAGAGGAGGAGGAGGGTTAAGTGAAAGACTGGAAAAGACTGGATGACAAACAAAAGTAGTATCTCAGTGAAAACATCATGTATAATGTAAAATACAATCATTAAAATGGAAATGGGGGGGGGGGGGGGACCTTCATCTTTCTTAAAAAAGGTTCTTCTATCAGATTTGAACATGAAACTGGGAGACATCCTGGTCATTTTACTGTGCCCTTTAGAGAGGTAAGAGGATGGTGTTTTAGATGCTGCAAGCTTTACATCCGAGTAGATACCCTGATAAATCTGTTTAATCCATCAAAGCAGAAACTCATCATCTTTTGTCCTTTCAGATGGAGAAAACAATGGGTTGTGTTTTGTAGCAGTATGGTTGTGTGTGTGTGTGCTTGAGAATTAATCCATCTGCCTTCCTGGGGGTGGATGTACCATTAAACCTGTGAAGGACACCATTCCCTGGCGCAATGACCCCAAAGCCACCTGCTTCTGTATTTTTATTGATCTAAGAAATAAACCCAGCTGATATTTCCTGCTGCAACATGTTCAGGGGAGAGAAAGTGAAGTAGATGGCAGGAGGGGGGTTGAAAGGGTATCGTATTGTATGATACATTGTGTGCTTTGTGTTTTTACTGTGTCAGGAGCCAGACGCGATGAAAAAATAACCACGAGTGCAAGTTTCAAGGTTTACGCCTACCTTGACCCAGTGTGAATGTGCAGGAGGATGGAGGAATACATTTACTGAGGGTCCACACATTACCTTACTGCACAATTTAGAAAATGAACATTGGTGCACACTAATACTTGGATAGACGGGTATCTAGCAGTTCTGTAAGGAGTTTTACATCAGAGGATGAGTTGCAAACACTTTCTAGCACATGAGAAGTTGCCGTTTCTTTTTAGGTACAAGATCTTTTAAAAATTGCACATGTCTCGGGTTAGGTGTGCTCTGTCTCACTTTATTTATCCTCTTACAAACACACAAAGTGCTGCCTTTGTTGAAAAAGAGGAAAGAGCTCGAGATGGAGATTAACAGAGCATCCAAACAGACTTAACTGTACTTCCTATTTACTTGTGGTTATTTTCTAAATTAAAAATACAGCTAAAACTTTTAGAAACAGTCAGGTAGACATATTCAGATTTTATGTACTATAGACTGCAGCAATTTTATTGTCCGCAGAGACACAATCGGCTCTACTCTGGTATTTATCAGCAAAGGACCTTTAGACAGCAGCTGCTGACACAGGAAGAGTGTATATTTTCACCAATTTGAATAGTGATGGAAAAACAACCTGAGTCTCATGCTTTTTGAACACCCTGTAAATCCTGTCTTCTTCTGGGATCATGTGTATTCAGAGTAAAACACTTTTAGTTCAGTCAGCAGCTGCTTCTCATCTTAAAATTCACAAAACTTACAGAAAATCCATGAGCTACCTAATACCTTACTAATCTTCAGCATCTTTCTCCTTTGACGGATCTGTCAGGGAGCATATTGTCTGTTTTGATTTTACTTAGATTCCCCTTCCATTCAAATCGCCTGTGGAGTTCCTGAATATGAGCATCAGAAATGATGAAGTACAGGCAGCCTTGGTAAAGCTCGTCCAGACTCTATGACTGATAGTCTTCAGTCACTGATGCAGAACGCCGCCTTTAACTTTGCAGGTATTTCTCAGTGCCTTGCCTGCCTTGAAATAACATCAGGAATGTAAATATCTGCTGCTTCAGCCTGAATGGTGGCTTTCTCAGACTTCTTTGAACTGCACGGTGGTCCTCTGGGCTTTCAAGTCTTGAAAGAACACCAGCTACAACCGTGTGCAGTTCTCAGGTAAGTCATTCTTTAAGAGGGCATCTGAAATGATTGCTATTTCAAAGAACACGTGCTCTGGGGCACTTACCATACACTCCAACCCCTGTGAAGAAATAGTGTATGTGTGTATGTGCTCCCTCTGATAAGTTCTCTTTTTTTATAGAAACAAATTATGCCTCCTCACAGTCGATAACATTGTTGATTTAGTCAAATATGATTGATGCCTCCTGCATTTCTTCTTGAACTTTTTAAAACAGATATTGCGAGGACACAGACTGTTTATTAAGAGAATGAAAGCAGACCCATCTGAGGCCATTTCAGTAAGATTTTAATTATTGATTCAGTCAAAACGAATCCTAAGAGTGCCGTCATTGTGGCTGAATAGTTTAATTACTTGTATAAAACTTGCCTTTTTATGAGCTAGAGAAACTTTCATTGAATACCATGACAAGTACCATGAATTCTTTCTTTGCATAACTATCTGATCTGCTTTTAAATGCAAAAAGCTTGAAAATGTAGCTTCTTTCCTTCCATCAAATCTATGGCTTCTGCCTATATTTCCTGTTCTCACTCCTCCTGCTGTCTCATTTTCCTCATCTTTTATTTCTATTCTTTCTGTTCCTGGGTCTTCTATTGCCTCCATGTCAATCTTTTTTTGCCTTTTTCCTTCTTGTTTTATGCCCTCTACTGACCCTTTACATGTATTTTCACATCTTTCCTCATGGTTCCCATTTCTTGTCTTTGACAGATAAACCTACTGCTCTGCCTCTCACAACCCTACTCTGCAACTCCATCTCTGCATTTCAAAAAACTATTTCGCCACAAGCTTTCAGTATGTATCAGTTATTTGCCACTTGTTAATTCATCCTACCGATCACCGGTTTTATGTTGTGTCACAAGCACATCTTCTCAGTGAGCACAGAGCAGTACTACATATGCTATGCTCTAGATCTGCTCTGACTTGAGCCTCTCAGACAGAACTTCCTTTCGGGCTGCATACAAATCCGGCATCTTTCGCTAGGATTGGCAGACTCTAACCCCAGTCATGGCCCTAATCCTATAACCTTAAACCATTTTTGCAGAGGTCTGTTTGGTGGAGCTTGCTTGGGGCTGCTTTGTGACAAAGCAACCTAAAAAGCCTGAGAGGCTCATCTAAGGGCAAGAGGGGGGGGGGGGGGGGGTAGTGTCAGTGAAGAGGGAGAAGTAGAGGAAAAATGCAAAAGGCACCAGAGAAAAAAGAGACAAACAAGGCACATGAACTGATTCAGCATTTATCAAATTGTTGCTTTTTATCAATATTTGAAGCAGTTGATATCAATTACCTAAAAAAACAAACAAACATGATTTACGAGCTATTTTGTAACAGAATAGTGCAGTTTGACACACACACATCTTTGTGACTGATAAAATAATTAAATAAATTAATATTGGTGCACAGACACGGTTCCTATGCACACCTGTGTTTCTACACTCCACATGCTTGCGTGACTTAGTTGCATGTTATGCGTCACAGCCTGCCATGCAACAATGCACTAAATCAGTTTTGCCATGCTGTTGAAGAAGGCTTCGCCAACAGGCTCTGACAGAAAAATGGAAATCAAGGTCTTGGGGCAAACATTGGGATGCTTTTTAACTTTTTTTCATCTAGCTTTCACTGTGTGCAGTAAAAAGAAATGTACAAAGAAACAAACAGATTCAGAATGCACATAAACCAAAGTTAGAGCTGCAACAATTAGTCGATTAATCGATTAATTGTCAACTATTAAATTAATCACCAACTATTTTGATAATTGATTAATCATTTTGAGTCATTTGTTAAGAAAAAAATGTCCAAATTCTCTGATTGCAGCTTCTCAAATGTGAATATTTTCTGGTTTCTTTAGTCATCTATAAAAGTAAACTGAATATCTTTTGAGGACGTCACCTTGGGCTTTGGGAAACAGTAATCGAAAATTTTCATCATTTTCTGACCAAACAACTAATCAATTAATAGAGAAAATGATGAACAAATTAATATGAAATATAATAAAAATAATTGTTAGTTGCAGTCCTATTCAAATGTCTATTTATTTTAGCTGTAATCTCAGCCTTTGATTATTAATACCAATGTGTGTCTTTGTGTCCGAGTGTGAATTGTCCTTTTTGTGTCTGAATTGGTGCTTCACTGCTATTTGATGTGTAAGAGCTGGAATCTCTTTGTGCCTATGTGAGGGTGGTTAAGTGTTTGGGTTACCGAGTTTGTGAGAGCAGACAGTTGCCAGTGGCGGGCCAGCACACAGAAAGTAGCTTTGATGGCTCAGCAGCTAACTCATCCCTTCTCTGTTCCTTTTTCTCCATTTGACAGCCAAACACAATAAACTATAGCACATGGTAATAAGATGCAATCTCAGTTTCTAAGAGGCATGTAAATCAGAAGTGCCTTCCTCTTTCTCCCCATCCCTCTCTTTTCCCTCATTTTAGTCATCATCCCTTGCTTTTGGGAAGATAAAGTGATAGAAAAGATGATAATAAGGAGGTTTGGAGGCACAACGACAAGTTAATCTTCCGAGTTGAGGGAGGGTTGGGACTAAGCCAACTATCTCCCCGCTTGGTGATGACTAAATGTCTCTCTCAGCAGGTTTTTCATCTTTCCATGTCACAGTGGGTGTCTCCTTTCATCCACTCTCCCTCCATCATTCATTTGTCTTCCTGCCGCCTTTCTCACTTTTTCCCTTTGCTCCATCTTTAAACCCCATCTGAAATTTAAAGCCCTATGCCTCGTCAGTAGAATATTTGACATGTATGATTTGTAAAAGCAGGAAAGCGGTCTCAAAATGGTTGTCTTGAGTATAATCGCTTTTCTCCATGTTAACTACCAAGTAACCATATACACACAGAAATAACTTACTATAACAGGGAATTAAGGCAATTTAAAAGTTTAACACCAAACGTGTCAACATTTGCTCATTAGTCCAGACAGAATTGGGCATTTTTGTCATGTTTACCACAAACACAAACATTTGTTGCATGGATAACAAGTACTAGATGTTGTTGATACTGTTCAAATAATCCGAAGAGTGTTGTTGTTTTCAGATTCTGCTTTTGTTTATACCGTGTTTGAAGGAGCATCTTGCTCTCTTCCCACCTGTCTTAGTCACCTTCTATGAGTCACCCACTAATTGCCACCCCTGCCCCCCCTTCTCTGCTGCTCTGCTCTGTGTTCCATATGACTATCACATTGATTGAACAATTAGTCTGTTGGTAGCATTAGTTGCTACAGAGTTTTGATCAATTTAACCAAGGCAGATCAATGGTACATGAATGCCTTGCAGTGGACCATCTCATTGCTTTGACTGATGGGCAGGCTTATTCCCAGTGTCCTCTGATAGGAGAGTAATATATCATGAAGCTGCTGGCTCTAGTTAAGCCTATATCTGATCTCGATTTTTAAATCCGGATTTGTATTTGTTTAGAATTCATAATAGGGCAAGCATAGAGCTGATATATATATGCTCAATCTGTAAATCATCATTCACTTATTCATTATATTACCTCCAATTTACTGAGCCGTTGTAATGATTTGTCTAATTATCTTCAATGCCATCTTCTTGTTCAGCTGCTGCTGTATAATGACCTACTGTCCCAACGGGGATCATTAAGCTTTTAACTGCGTTATTTTGCAGTAACCTGAGAAGTAAAACAGAAAGGCCCTGATTAGCTGTGCAGTGGAAACCAGGCTACTGACAGCGCCATGCTGTTCGGTCAGGTTTCTCCCGTCTCTCGTTTACATTAAATCACACTCACATCTGTACCAAATTAATTAACGGGTGAGTGTGTTGGTACACTGACTGTTGTGTGCCTCTACTGTCCTTGTCTGCGTTCAGTTTCCACCGAGATCACCCCACAGACGTAGGAATGGATCAGAATATAAATAAGATGGAGAGTGTGTGACTCAGAGGCATTTCCCAAAATGATTAAATTCCATTCAGTTTGCTCCATTAGTCTCATCCATCCCTCTTTTCTTCCACCGTTTCATCCACAACCTCCCAAACTGCCATCTCTGCAGAGACTGAATGACAGCGACCGCCTCTCACTCTCATTAACCTTCTGGAACCATCAACCCACAGCTCTACAGTAAGCACAGCTATTTTGGGTCAGCCTGTACAACAACAGTCAAAAATAATTTGTGGCAGATGGCTCATGTGCTGTCAAACACACACACACACACACACACACACCACGTCTTGGAACCAATTTACATTCATAATTTTCAGACAGGTATGGCAGGCAGTTCTTGCTGTGTGATCTTACTGCAGTTGCTATAAGGCATGACATGAACTTTAATATGATGTAACAAAAGCTAATATAAGAGAGCGCAGCATAAAATAATATATTAGAGCATGACACAGCAGGAGGTGAGGAGATAGGAGGAGAAGAGAAGAGAAGAGGTATGCAGTAAACAAATATACTGTGGTTCAATTTTTATCACCTCTGGTATTTCCTCATTGCAAATTCATGAGAGTTTTGATAGCGTTTCTTCAGTTCCTGTTTTTATTGAGTTCTTTATTTATAACATAGTCATTTATTGTTTGTGCGTGGATGGGACGGGGGGGGGGGGGGGGGGGGGTTGGATTGATTGTATTGATTGTATTGTTTTTATTGTGTTAAGCACTTTGTGTTACATTGTATTTGTATGAAAAGTGCTATACAAATGAAGTCTGATTGGTTGATTGATTGATTATAAGGACAGAATAAGGAGCAGAAGAGAGAAAAACACTGACAGCCTGAGGGGACACAGCAGCCATATTACTATTACGTTTTATTATGATTCACACAGTCCGTCTTTTTAATATATCTATATAACTAAGGATAAAGCATATGGGCACATGGCGGCTTGCGGGACCACTAAGCAACCTGTTACACACACATGCACACCCATACACTCTGAGCAGCAGTAAAGATGACAGCTTTGAAATTACAGCTCAACCAGCTGCTTTGGGAAAGGCTGGAAGAAATACATAACAATAAATGCAGGCTCGATGTGATGCATCCAAACACTTGCTTACCCTCAGGTTAACCTTCACACATATAAAACCTTTCCACTACTGAAAACACTGCTTTTTTTACATCTGCTTTTAAAAGGAGATTTATTTAAATTAAGATATTAACACAGCCTAATCTCACTTTAGACCACATGGAATCTACATTCATAAGCCAGATTCTGCTTGGTTACATGGCAATATCTTTGTCATCTAAAGCTCTCTTAGAAGCCAGATGTAGAAAACCACATTCAGTATCATTATAACTGGGGCCTAAAGTGACCTGTCACTAATGCTGATTGGTAGAGAATGTGGGGACAACCGAGATCACTCAGCACTGATTAATTCCTGACGATAATAACTGTACAGTACATCACTCATCCATATTCATCAAGCACTGACATGCATCTGTTAAGTAATCACAGCGGGGGAAATATAGACATGGGTGTGAACAATGTCAACAATACTGTATAATGCGCTGCAGTAAAATGGAAGCAATTTAAGTAATGAGATTGCTGCCGTTTATATGGACTGATATTAAAGATGAATTTGAAAAAGTACTTTTACACTGGAGATCCTCGCCGGTGTTTCTGATTTTCTGAATTATGGGTTATTTTAGATCATGTTATACAGATACCTACTTGTTATATTGGCTCTTACAAGAGCATTACACTGAAATGTAAAGTATGGGGTTTCCCTCAATATGATTAATATGTACTACAAGACAGGAAACATGACTGCAGTCTTGTCTCCAGCTGTACAGATGGAGGAGGGGAAATGACTGGCTGAGAAGATATAGAGGGTTAGTGGATTGAATCAGGGACTTTGACCAGCTTTGGGAAATGAGTGGGCAAACAAAATGACAGATTCAACCCTCTGTCCCTCTGCTCTTTGCTCTCCCTGATCTCTCGTTCTATTTTTCCCTTTATCAGTATTGATGCTCTCAATCTGTCACAGTGATTGCCTCACGGCATTATAATTTGCCTAAATTGAGCCATAATGCGCCTCGTAAATTTAATATTGTCTCAAAACCAGATTAACCCCGTATGACAGGATGCACATGTGTGTCTATGCACATGTGAGTATGTGTGCATTGTGTGTGTATACAGTATGTGCTTGCCAAGAAGCTTAATCCCAGTAGCGTATGCTGAATAAATCAGAGGAGAACTTTTGAGTAAGAGAAATCCAATCCTTTCAAACATTGCCCACAGATGCAGCCTGTCATGAGAGAGCCAAGCATATGGACAGACAAAATCAGCATGTTGGACACACACGCATATATTATTTCAAACCAGGGTTACAGAGTAAATGATTACATGTAACCATGTGACAGGACCTCATTATAAAAATAGCAAGTGTTTCCCTACTGAGAAGCTGCAACAAAACAACCTAACATACAACCTTATATAGAGCATGGTATACAGTAGTTAAGGCTTACAGTTTTTGTTTTTTGCATGTTTTCCAAAAAGGAGCAGATGGTAAATGGTGCAAATGGTACTTTTACAATATGATATTTTTTTAATGTATGTATGTTTTTTTTAATAAAATAAAAATAAAGGGCTTTTCACAGATCTTTTTTATATTGTCAAACATTGACAAGCAAGTGATTCCCCATCTTAGATGGTCTCACACACACACACACACCATCCCCTTTCATCGTCTAACCTCTCCTACACTGTCAGTGGCTTGACATTTTTCCCTGGAGAGTAAGCTTGGCAGGCCAGCTCAGACAGACAGACAGGTAGGGTTATTAAATATGTACTGCAGTGCAGTGATAGGACACCGGGGGCCATTAGCCATTATAAATATATAATTTAGATCTGCTGCATATTTCAGCCTCCTGAACGAATGGCACCCTAGCATACAAGCCCTCTGATTAGCATCCCAATGCTAAAATGCATCTCAATTAGACTGAGTGTCAGCCCTCATTTGGTGAGGCACAGTTCGAGATGGAATGGACCAATGTATAAATGAATGAATAAATAAATAAGCACGGCACCGCAGGGTGGGGAGAAGAGAGCAGAAGAAGGGCTAGGTGTCACTGACCAACTGCATGCAGGTTTGCTGACAGATCGCGTGTGAGCAGGCCTGAAACCTTAATCACTTCTGGATTGTTTAAAAGCAAAACAAGACCAGTCTATCTCTTTCTCTCACGAACTATTTGTATTTTTTTGCTCTCCCAAAGCTATTTCGTGTTCTCTCAGCACCACAGTCCATCTGTTCTCTCCTTTCTCTTTATCTGTCTCAAATCCCCTGTTTCCTTTTTTCAAGTAGCCTTTGTCTCTTCCCCATTTTTCTGTCATCCATCTTTCCCATCCTTTTACTTATCCCTCTGCCCCGTCCCTCCTTTACCAATCGCAATGTCATCCCTCTTTATTCCCCGTCTCAATTCCCTTTACTTTTCTAAAATTCCTCCCTTCTGACTTCTGGTTGAACGATGTAGTGGAAAGACGTGTGGTGTTTGCCTCCTGTACAATTTTGGTAACTTTTGTTAATTACGTTTTATCTCTTAAGTCTATCTTCAGCCCAACAGCTTGTTTTAATTAATACGTTTAATTCACACGGGAATGAGTAAATCAATTTGAGCAGGCGGGAAAAGTCGGGAACAACAGACTTCTCTTGCTTCCGGAGGCAAAGCTAGCACGATGGCACCCACGCCTTCTCCTGTCATAGTATGTCATAGTAAGTGGCACTTTATATCAGACTTCATTTGCATTGGTCAGTGTTTATGCCCCTAACTGGAACAACCCAAATTTTATGACCTCCCTTTTTTCCAATACCGATCATCTTATTTTACAGGGGGGACCTGAATTTAGTGATAGACCCCAAGCTTGACCACTCGCCCCCTAAAACACTTACACCCTCTGTCACGTCGAAGACACTGTCAGCCCTTACGAGTCAGTTGCACAGATCCCTGGTGCTTTCAGCACCCGGTCACAAAAGAATTTTCCTATTTTTCTAAGGTATACCAAGCTTATTCTCGTTTTGACTATTTTTTTGTAGACAGGGCTCTTCTTTCTGCTGTGAAATCTACTGAATATTCTGCTATTATTACTTCTGATCACACCCCACACATTTTAGATTTACTACTCTCGCCTAATACTAAGAGACAATGGAGGTTCAATACAGGGCTAGTAGCTAATGATGGGTTCTGCGATTTTATCTCAAAAAGAATCAGTGTTTTCCTTGAGATTAACAGGACTGAGTCAATTTATCTTGTACAGCACATTTGACCAGAAAAAATAAACAAAAACAGCAAGAGCTGATTAATGCAATTCTAAGCATAAATAGAGAGTATTCCAACTCTCCCAGTCCAGACCTGTATAACAAAAAGGCTTAAACTACAATCTGAATTTGACTTGCTCTCCACGGGTAAAGCAGAATATCTTTTAAGACAGACTAAAGTGACATACTATGAATATGGCAATAGAGCCAGCTGCCTCTTAGTTCTCCAACTTAAATGTCACTCAGCCTCTTGCTTCATATCTCAAGTCTATAACTCCTCCCACTCCCTTACTACCGATCCAACTGAAATAAACTGTCACTTCCTTTTACTCTAATCCCTATAAATCTGAACCTCCTGTAAACAAGGCTACAATAGTTAATTTTGTAGATATCTTAGATATCCCTACTATAGATTCTAATAACAAGAAGGATTTGGATAAACCTATACAGTTAGAGGAGATAGCCACCTTAGCCACTGTCTTAAATTAATGCAAAATAAAGCGCCAGGTCCAGATGCACTTCCGGTTAACTTTTACAAGAAGTTTTCCCACCTACTTGCCACTTTATTATGAGACATGTTTAATGATTCACTGGAACAAGGCGCTCTCCCCCCAACTTTAAATCAACCCTAAAGATTACAGCAGCTAGAGACCAAGAAGTTTGTTAAATTCTGATGTAAAGCTTCTAGCCGAGGTCTTGGCATGCCGTTTGGATCCTTACCTACCAGACATAATTTTTGAAGATCAAACAGGGTTTATTAGAGTACAGCAATTATTGTCTAATACTGTATTAGAAGACTATTTTTTAATTCTCTGTTCTTTTATCTATTTTTATGTAAAGCACTTTGAATTGTGTATGAAATGTGCTATATAAACAAACTTGCTTGCTTGCTTTTAAATATTGTGCCTTCTCCTGACACCTCTCAAACTGATGAAATGGTTGTATCGTTGGATGCGGAGATAAGCATTTGATCAGGTTGTGTGGGATTATTTGTTTTCTGTTCAGGGGAAATTTGGTTTTGGGTCCAAATTTATTTCTTGGATACGACTTTTATACTCTGCCCCTACTGCTTGTGTGACAACTAATTCTCAAAGGTCTGACTACTTCCCTCTAATAAGAGGAACCCGACAAGGTTGCCTAATCTCCCCCCTGCTCCTTGCTGTAGCAATAGAACCTCTTTCCATTGCTCTCAAATCCTCCCCACTCTTCACTGGTATTTATAGAGCTGGACTGGAACTTGAGTATCTCTCTATGCTGATGACCTTTTGCTTTATGTCACAGACCCGGGTAATTGTGTAGACGATATTTTACAAATCATTTTCGGGCTATAAGTTAAACATCAGTAAAAGTGAGTGTTTCCCTATTAATAATGCAACTAAGCAAATTCCATCAGGTACCCCACCATTCAGAATGGCCAACACTAATTTCCATTATTTAGGTGTCGGCATTGCTCACTCCCTCCCCTCTCTCCATAAAAATAATTTTACAAAGTTGGTTATGGAAATGAAATCTGATCTGAAGCACTGGGACTCTCTCCCTCTCTCTCTGATGGGCAGAATCAATTCTATTGAAATTAATATTCTGCCCAGACTCTCTTTTCTAGTGTCTTCCAATATTCCTACCAAAATCATTTATTCGAATGTTAGACAAAACAATTTCAAGAACCCAAGAGCACCTAGAGCAGTACTGCAAAGAAGCAAATGGGATGGAGGCCTTGTCATTGCCTAACCTTTTATTTTATTATTGGGCAGCCAATCTTCAAAAAATTCACGCCTGGTGTAACTCTTCCAACCTTGATTGGTGTATAATGGAAGACAATTCTTCCCACCCATCATCTCTGGTGGCTCTGGTCTGTGCCCCTCTGACTTCTTGTTGTCCCAAATACATTAGAAACCCAGTTCTTCTTTGGAACATTTGGAAACAATTCAGGCAACATTTCAAACTTTCTGCCTCCACCCCATGCAGCTCCATTTGCAATAACCACTTGTTTCTTCCCTCTAATTTAGATAAAGCTTTCACTTTGTGAAGAGAGAGAGGCCTGGCTCGTTTCTCAGATTTATATTTAGAGGGCTCATTTGCTACTATTAATGATCTTCGCGTTAAGTATAATTTACCCAAATCTCATTTTTTCCAGTATTTTCAAGCTCGTAATTATGCTCGCACATATTTTACATCCTTCCCTCAGCTTCCAGCGGGTTCTCTTGTCATTGAGAAGCTTTCTCTCCCTAAGGCATGTGGTAGGATCTCAATTTTATATGACCTTATATCAACCTTGGGCCTTTCTTGCAGGGGTTAGGGGTAATTGGTAAAAGGAGCTTGAGCTTGACGTGACAGACAAGAGGCACTAGTCAGGGTCAACTCTACGTCTTCATGTGCCCATCTAAGCCCGTCTAACTTTATTCAGTTTAAGGTCCTGCATAGTGCTTACAGAAGCTAGGCCCAGTAAGTTGTTTACAAGTACAAGTGATACCTGTGATAGATGTGGCTTGTCACCAGCAGATCATACTCATATGTTTTTTCTTGTACAAATTTAGCTAAGTTCTGGTCTTTATTCTTTAATATGTTAGGCGAAGCCCTCATTATCACACTAGAACCCTGTCCCTTGATAGCCATCTTTGGGGTACCCTTATACCAGCCAGTCTCACTGAGAAAGATTCTGATGTAGTTGCTTTTGCCTCACTCACAGCCCGTAGACATATTCTGTTACAGTGGAAAAGCCCAAATCCACCTTCTACTACATCCTGGCTAAATGGTTTAATGTCTTTTCTGTCATTAGAAAAGGTGAAATATTCCTTATGAGGTTCAACTGCCAATGTCTACAAAATCTCATATGTAAATAATCTAATACGCTTACCTGTCTGGACCCCAACTAATGCTCAATGCATCCATTCTTTGAAGTAAACACCTTGAGCATCCTTCTTATTGTACCTCCCTCCCTATTTTATTTCATTTTATTTACGTTTGTTTGTGTTTATTTAGTTTTTTGTATGTGTGCGTTTTCTGTCTCCTAAGACTTTGGGATGGGTGGGCGGTTGGAGGAAGGTGTTGTTTTATTTCTCTGTTTTAACACACTACAAAAAGGGGAAAAAATATTTTGGAACACAGATTTGTACTTTGTATTTGAGATTTCTATAATACCAGTTTCCAATAAAAAAAATATATCTTCTCTTTCTGTCTTCCTCCTTTGCAAATTGTTCTTTTTCTCACCCTCTCCTCCACAGTGTGTTCCTATCTCATTGTTCTCTCCACTACCTCTGTCTGACTCCATTTCCATAATTTTTGCATCTCTCCAAAAGAAGACATCCACCATTTAAAAAATGGCAAACAGTCAGAATGATTCTACTGTAGGCATAAATTCAAAACGCTTGATTCATGCGAATAGAAGTAATTTCAGAACTTCTCTGTCCAAAGTGGTTGCAGGACAGTCATCTGTTTTTCACATATTGACTGATAACTCAGAGGTCTCAGTTTGCCCGAATTGATTTAGAGCATTTTGGCATGATGCCCTACATTCCTTTCCCCTTTTTCACTTTATCCTGCTCTCTCTCTTTTTCTACCTAACATCTCTTTCTTCCCCCTCTCACTCCTTTCCTAATGACAGAGTGTGACTCTGAACATGCTGACAGCTAGCCAGAGGGGGTGAGCCTGTCGACTTGGCCCCTGGGGAATCAATCATCTGAACCAGGATCAATACCAAAAGACCAAATCCTGGACCGGCTACTGACTTGGCTGGCAGCAACTGACTGATGAGCGGACCCACTGCTACACTGGGCAAAAAAAAAAAAAAATTAAAGGCAGTGCACACACCCTTTAAGCATGAACCACTGCACAAACACCGAAATGCACAAATACACTCACACCCAGACATAGTGTCATCAGTCACTCTGAAACAAATACATATGATTGTGTTTGCAGCTTATGTATGAGAATGCATTCATTCACACCTGGAGCAATGTCAGTGACGTGACTGAAACTGTCTAGCACAGACCAGCATGTATCCCATCTCAGTCCCACTCAGAGTGATTTCTGTCTCAAACCAAATTTGGTCCACCACAATCACTCACAGTCTACTTCCAATTCTTCAGTTTGCACTGCAGAAGCCTGATTATGGCCCCCCTTATCAAGTCTGTATTATACAGAAGCACAACATTAGCCCGCTCTATCCATCATGGTGTGGTCCTCTGCAGGGGAAATCACCACTTATCAGCCCACTATGAGCAAATTAGGCAGACATAACAGGGTTGAACAGAGGTAGGGGGGGGATAAGATTGGTGCAGAGTGCGCGATCATTGACACATAGTGCACTTTAAAATGTACGACACACACAAAATCACATGTCCCTGGCAATTATGCCAAATCTAGTGAAAATCATTTAAAAGTAGAGTAGGCATGATGTGAAAAGCAACACATTAATGACTGCAGTGCTCTGAAAACACTTCCTGTCTTATCTGACTCAAACTATATATTACTTCTTTTGCAGATGGCAGGTATCACCTATGACATTAATATGGATAACACTACCAAAACCTACTGAGGTGTGAACAGTGTACTTATTTTCTACTTGCGATGAGGTTCATGGACATTTTCAGTCTGGGTAGAGAGGGAATGTCAACGCCACAAGGACAAAAATAAAACCACCAGCTATTGGCAATGATTATTTTTTTGGTAAATATCTGTTTAGGGTGATGTATTGTAGCGTCAAGACAGTTTAATCTAAGCAGGAATGACTTTAAGTAACCTTTGCCATCAGTGGAGTAGTATATCAGTAGGTGCCACTTGTGCTGATTGTAATAAGATGGTATCTGACCGGGATCCATTGCACTGATTGTAATGTCAGTGGAGGCAAACATAGCACCACTGTAATTGTGAGTTATCCTTTCCTTTATCTCGATAGAAAATAGCCCCCGAAGAAAACACTCCCAACTAAACACAAATATTCATATGTCTTCTCAATGTCAATGCTAGCTGAAGCAGAAAATCATCAAGACTGGTGTAGCCTTTATTTCTTTTAATCTAATAACAAACAAATAAATAAGAGTGTTCTAAAATATAAAAGGTTGTGATGGAAATTATGTAATGTGTCAAGTACATTATATATATATACATATTAAATTGACTTGAGTGCAATCTGTGTGTATGACAAAGTAAACCATTTATAACATAAATGCATAAACATCAGTATGTTCTTTCACCATTTGGCTGATGCCTTTATCCAGAGTGCTTTACTGGATTGCACCAGAGGGAATGGAACATTGCCCTTGCAGTATTAGCACCACACTTTTTATCCACTGTGCTGTATGAAGATAAAACCTTTAAAGCAAAGAACTCCCTTACTGGTCATAAAGTACATGGGAACAGCTGTCTGTCTTATCAGTCCTGTTGCTGGGCTGGAATTATTCACTGTATAATAGACCTTTTAACTTTAAGTAAGAAGCAGCTAATGCCCTGTAAGATTTCAAACAGAATGGGTTGGCAGTTGCTTTGGCACATGTGACTGGTTTTTCACACAACTGTGAAGTCTGCAGTTGGTTAGCAGCTCAGTGCTGCCTGTAACTGGGAAAAATGTACGCACCTTGTCTCTGGAATAGTTGGCTGCTGACAATTTCAGTCATAGATAACACCTTTTGTTTCTGGAGTTTCTCAGGGGAAATGCAGGAATAAAAGTCATGCAGCAACTCACTGGAGAGAGAAAGTAATGGGGGGGAATAAAAAATTAGCACAATCATTACCAGGGAAGAGCAACATGTTTGTTTTCTTGAAAATGAGCATCATAAATATTCTTTACTGAACACACTTTGAATTCAAACAAAAAAATTCCACGGTCTAGAACAGATTCTCATCATGTAACTGATTTGAAGATCGAACTCAAACACAACTTTGTAAGTCAAGTTTTAAATATCTGTCCTTAACAGAAATAAAATATGAAACCACCAAAAGCAATGGTTAAATCAGAGTGCAGCACAGACATGAGCAGAGCAGTGTATGCCCCATGAAAACAAATGAGTTAAAGCCCAAACATACTTTAATGAAGACACAGGTTTGAGTCATCCTCCTCCTCAAATTCAATTTTAGAATAATTAAACGGGCTGGTTGCAAGCCCTGATGCCACTTAGAAAGATTGAATGCTCAGAGCATGGCAAACCCTCTGTCTCCATTTTTTGTCTGTCTCTCACTTTGTCTCTGTCTCCCTAAATTATGCCACACAGGCTGCAGTAGCACTTCCAATAATTGTATAAAAGAATGAAATGCATCACCTATGCTCCAAAACACAACAAGGTTTGTATGACTTTTGATGTGCGTAAGCTGGCACAAGGATACGCTGGGGCACAGTGGCTCAGTGCAGACTTATCGGGCCCACTAATCATCGGAGAGAATCTAATTAAAACTCTAAATGTCAGCCTATACCCTATGGACATGCAAACGACATAGAGAGCAAACAAAACACATGCATAGCCGACAATGTCTGTACTTGCACCACCCTGCAGATCACACTACAGGTGAGTTTACAAAGTGTACAGATGTGACTATACAGGAGAAGAGAAAGCTTTGATGTCCACCTCATGCACAATGATTGTAATTCACACAGCCTGCTCTTGGAAACTCTGCCTGAGGCAATTCTGAACAGGGACGTAATAGGTACCTTACCTTCAAATTCAGATGGCTTGGGTATGTTTGTGCATGTGAGTGTTTGCATGGTTGTGTGAAAATAATTGCAAAGGACAAACAATATGGGTTAGCAAGAGAGAAAGAGGAAATGAATGACAGAAAGTGAAAATACGTGCTCTGATTTCTAACTCCATCCCTCATCACCTTTCCGACCGTGCATGTGTGCACTTGCTTGTGTATGGTTGTGTGGCAGGTGTTACAGGTAGCACCTTTGTGACATTGTGTTGACATCCAGCCACTCGAGGGACTGAACTGGCAGATATGGATAATCCACAAACACACACAGGTCATAGATAGGTGAAGAGAGAAATTATGAGGATGAGGGTGTCCGAAATTGAATGTGGCAAGTCAATAAAACATCAATTAACATCTACTTTCAGTAAAGTTATAAGGTCATGCCAAGACAATGAATCTGTGTTTGGTTGTGGAATTGCTAGAGGACAAATAAGGTTGTTGAAATTTCTAATATGGAAGAAAAAAAAAATCTCCCAACCGGTGAAGTACAGTACCAGTCAAAAGTGTGGACACACCCTGGTACTGTATGTACACTGAGGTCATTTCCCGGGCTAAACAGTATATTGTAAGTTTGATTCTGGGTCAAGGAGAGGTTAAACAAGCCATTCCAAGTCACTTTGATCTTCAAAAAGCTGAGAGTGAAGCTCAGAGACAGAGTTTCAAATGGGTTTTGTTTGATGGTTTCACTAAAATTGTCAATTCTCTCTGAGGTACATCAAGAAGCTGCAAAGTGTGTTTGAGTGTGTGTCCTTGTGTATATGTCAGTTTGATGAGATTTTTATCACCTGATAAAGAAGGTAAGGCTCGACCAGGATGGAATGTGTGCGGGACAGAAGGATGGGGGTCACTGAACAAAGCACAGAGCAAAACTTGGGCTGAGCTGAAAGCTCCCATATATCCTCTCTGTCAGTGTCCCTGAATGAGACCAAAGATAAGGTGCTTGTGTGTGTGTGTGTGTGTGTGTGTGTGTGTGTGTGTGTGTGTGTGTGTGTGTGTGTGTGTGTGTGCGTGTATGTGTGTATGTGTTTAACGGTAAGCTCACCTAAGGAGTTTGGCATCAAATACCTTCTCAACATCATGCAGGACTGTTGGCAGGTACTTCAGAGCAGCAACCTGGTGACACACACACACACACACACACACACACACACACACACCAAGTTAACACTGCTGAATTACTATCTTGAAATCTTGTGGAAGTTGTTGGTGAATAGAAGGTGACTTTGCCATCAAATAGGCTCTCATCACAAGTGTGAGAAAGGATCTATTTTATTTTTCACAGGGTTGCTTGTCTGTCTGCCACACTTCTGTGACTGGGTCTGTTTCTACGTCTGGCTTGGTGTATGTAGTGAGAATGAGAGGAAGACATTAAGCAGCAGAATACTGATGTAACCAGAATCAGATTGAGAGATCACCTTTAAGACGTATGAGGAGGAGAAGAAAGATGAAACGGAGCAGAGAAGAAAGGAAAATATAAAAAAAACAAAGGAAGGAGAATATAGGTGAGGATGAAGATGAGAAGAATGTAAAGAGGACTACTAGGTGGTGAAGTATGGGTGCAGCGAGTGATTACCCTGAGCAGCAGAGTTGTGGTGTAGTCCGTTCTCATCAGGTTGTTGATGGACTCAAAAAGCCTCCTCAGCGACTCCTCAAACTCTGCCTGCTCTTTCCCCTCGTACAGCCTAGGAGGGAATGAATGAATGAAATGAAAATGAATTAAATGAATGGAAATGAATGGAAACTAAAATGGCAGAAAGGGAGAAAGCATAAGGCAGTGTCAGCATACATGACATGATTATGATTAGCAAGGGGGATAGAGGAAGGGATTGAAAGATGGGAGAGAACAACAGAGGAGGTGAATAATCAGTGAGAGTGGGACGTGAAGAGACAAAGGGTCAAAACAAAGCAAGCTGACAAGAGGCTCAAGTGTAATGTAAATACAGACTGCCTTATTCTAATATTTAATAAGAAAACATAATTCTAAACAATATTATCTTCTGTCAATCTGTCTGCCAGCACATATATAAAATTACTAAATAATATGGTCATATGTTGGTCATTCTTTATGACACATGAGCACAGGTGCTGGAGGCCGTGTTTCTAATAAACACATCAGCTCTTATAGAGGCACTTTAGGCCTTTAGCCTTACATCCATATATTTCCTAACCTTTGAAATAATTTCAAACCTTTTTGTATCAACTCATTCCCGTCACGTCAGCAATCTCTCCTTGTAAACCTTTTTTTTTTTACTTTAATTGTGACACTATTCTAAAACATTTGTCCAGAACTAGCAATTTTTACCCCCTTGACATATTTTATTTCCTGGCTTTTATAGATTCCATTATTTTTCAAAAAAAGTGACTCCACTGGGATACAAATTATAGTGCAGAGATTGTTTTTCATCAGAGTTTAAATTGATTCTAGATTGGTAATGATAATGGTTTTGACCTTATCTTAATCGAACCAGCCCCGACTTTCTCTGCTCTGACTCAAAGTCATCAAGCAACAAGTGAAATTTCACCAGAGTTCTTGATTTTTGTGGACATTTACTGAATTGGTAGCAGTTCCTCACATCTTTCAATATGGTTGAAAATGCTCCCAACATGAAGGTGCTACACAGCACTTTAACCTCAAGTCAATATTTCATTTTACGCATGAAGCAGTAAGAGCATGACACCACATGTGTCCTTCTGCTTAAATAATTACAGAACCAACCCAGTGCACACTTAATTCAATGCACTGTTGTAAAGTTACAAAGCAAATAAATGCAGGACTTTGTTAACAACATTGATAAGCACTGACTGCTGTGATTACAACAATCCTCCTCTAACTTAACAAAAAAAAAAGGGTTATCTTTGTTGCTGCTATTCACATCACATACACACACCCACACATCCCTCTAACATCCCTTCAGTCCTGCTTCCTCCTCCACCAGCAAACTTTTCCTGCATCGGCCTCTCCATCACTTTCCTTTCCCAGTCTCCTCACTATCTCCCTGTGATTCAGTGGAGCTGTGCAGTTGTTAATTACAATAGAAATTATGAGTGCTGGAGGGAAGGATTAGCATGTGACACACAGAGAATTTAGCATGTGGGGGGAGGGATTAGGCAGTAACACACAGAGGTATTATCACTGGGCTCTTTGCAGAGTAGTTATGATTACAGACGCATTGTCCTGCTTAATCCACTGGCCCTGTCTGTGCATGAATTTTTGCGTGTGTGTATGCGTGTCTGTGTGTGTGCGCGCGCAGAATATGTCTAAATGTACAGTATGAGTGTGATAACATCAGGTCTTGCGCTGACGCCACACACGTACACTTAACTAAAATAGTTGTGTCCCAACTATTGGAGTATCACTCTAATCCAACTTAAAAGATGCATGTGGAACTAAAAATGACAATAGACTGTTGCTGCAACTCATCTCCACACACACACACACACACACACACACACACACACTCATGAGCACAACAACACAAGTACGTAATACTAGCTCAGCAAACTAATACTGAAGACAGATGAAGAGGAGAGTGAGAGGGATGAAGGGGAGACAATAAGCAGGGGGGAGGGAGTAGTGAGGATTCAGCAGTGAGATAAAAGATTTCCTCAGCTATGGTCAAATTTGAAATGCAGATGTTTTGCATTACACATGGCGAGTGACCAACAAGGCTGACATGCATCACTTTTTAAAGTCTTGGCATAATAAACTAAATATAATCAACAATATGCAGTAATGACGATCAGTGAAACTATTAAACATGCAAGAATAGCACAATGAGACAATTACCTAGACAATGGTTAAAACGTATTTATTCATGCAGACAATTAAATAAAAAGTGCAGTCCCCCTTAGGCCTATCAGTATAATTGTTAAAAAGCTTGAATGCCCAAAAGGAGTGCCTGATCTGTTAAGTTTGATATTTTGTATAAGATATGCTTTTATCATTATTATTATTACCAAATACGATTTCTTATTATCATGAGGTATAATCTAAAAATAACAATAACAATAAAAGATAACAACATTAGAAAGGAACTAAATATAACCTTGAAAAAGGTCTTGTGACAGTTCGAAAAAAAAATATTAGTTATTAGATTAATATTAGATCTCCGAGGAAAGAGAACTGATCTCATCGTATAATAATAAGATCCATATCACATTAATGAGAAAAGATCTTCATAGTAGGAAACATACAGATTTTAGATTAATGCAATCTTCTTCTAGAGCTGTGAAAAAATAAAAGAGGAAAATGAAGTTAAGAGAGAAGATGAGATTTAAAGATGAGGGGAGGGATGAATAGAAAGAGGACGAGGGGAGGAGAACACAAAGGAGAAATATAGAACATAGGTGCTCGGGGGAAGGAAAAAGAAACAGATACAACTGATGAAGTAGACTACAGGGAAGTAATGAAAGCTATAGGGCATGAAGGACAGGAAGAAGGTGAAGGAAAGAGCAAAATCTGGTACAGCGTGCCTTACATATTTTTTAAGTAAACATCACACGCTCCTAATAGGCTTTGCATGAACACGAAGCCGGTTTGACAAGCTAATAAATCTCCAATGCTGCCTATTTAACTATTAATGACTGCTGGTCTTGATGGTGATGATGATGGAACCTTACAGATGCACCTACAGCGCAAAGTCGCTCCCTTGAATACCTGATTCTCTGCCGGCTGAAATGTGATGTGAAAACTTTAGATGCAGAGGAAGTTGAAGTTGTTGGCGGGAGGTAGTTGGGGGACGACAGATAGAGGAGGAGAGAGAAAGAGAAAAGAGAGTGAGATTTATCGGTTCAGAGATACCCAGGGGAGGCTAGCGACTGGAGCTCAGTCAATCCAGGAGCAGTGGAGCGATAATGTGTGATGTACACACACACACACACACACACACACACACACTTAAGCAAACCTGTAAGTATATATTATATATAGGCGCACATGCCTATACATGATACACTCAGGCATCCACATACATCCACACACAGTCTATGAATAAATAAACAAACATACCCACCACATTGATAAACAAACAACAATTTCAACAAACAAAGCCCACAATGCCCTCTAGAAGATTAAAGACAGACCTTCAGTGACCAGTGGACTCTGAACAACAAACACACACACACATGCACACACATCCTCTCCCAACTCAGTCTTGCAAACACTAATATGGTGCTCCCAACAGAGACACACACCCGATTACATAAACCCTGCAGTCTTATGTGAACAAACACTCAACTCCGCACATGTTTCTTGTATACTTGCACCTACACACAAACACACACACACACACACACACTGTAGATACTCAAGTCACCTGCAGGCGAGGCATATAAGACAATCGTGGATCATGTTTCTGGTCTGTCAGCATCATTTTTTTTGTGCTGCAGTTACAAATGATGTTTACACTTTCTGTATCGTTCGGTGTAGCTCTCAGCTCAGCATGGGAGTTATCATAAGTCTCCACTGCTGGAACTTTGTCTGGCTGGTGTATCTCTGGCTGCCCATTCAGCAGACCTGCCCTGTCATTAGCTCTCATTCGGACACTGCACTTAATCATCAATGCTTATTAGCGGCGTTAGTGCTGTAATCAGCAGCCTTTTCTCAAAGAGCTGTCAAAAACGTTTAGTCTGGCACTACGTCACTGGGCTGTGTGTGTGTGTGTCTCTAACAATCTGTATTTGAAATTTGAAGAATGTAGAAGTCATTATCATAATGACCAGTCCACAAAAAGCTACAAAAACACTCACTGGGAGTAGAGCATGCGTGAGCGAACGATGAACTTGAAGATGTACTCGAGGGCTTTAAGAGTTCGGAAGATTGGTTCACACTGCTCCCCTCGGCTGGAGACATCCAGATACCTCTTCAACACTGACATCAGCTTTCTGGGAGAGAGTGATATGAGAAAACAGGGGAGAAAGAGAAATAGAGAAAGAGACCGAGAGTAAAAAAAAAAAAAGAGAGTCAGAATAACATCAAAATCATTCAGACATGTCATTCTTTTTCTGATGTCCCACAGGTTGGAAAGTCCATTTCTCACTTCCATAGAGCAGAAAGAAAGAGTGCAACAGAGTGAGAGTGAAAGAACGAGAGAGAGGAAGACTGGCAGGGAGGTGGAAGTGGAAAAATGGAAAAAATAGTATTTCACACCTCAACAGATGTACCTTTCACACAGCTCACAGACATTTTATTTGCCCTCAGATGCATGGTAAAAAAAATAAGTCTTCAGTACATGCACACTCCGAAGACATCTTTAGACACACACATAAATATACCGGTGTGTCAAAACAGTAGTTAGACAGAGATGCGCTGCACAGAGTTCAGTCTAAGTTTATGACCTGCCCGTGTTTTTTAGCTCTTTGCCTGATCTCGTGCTGCATTGTCTCAATGGCTTACAATACTAACATATTCATAAGATAATAAAACAGTTGGCCTGGAGAGGGCTGAGACTTTTGGCTTTGTGGCAGCTCCAGTTCCGTGAAACTGCTTAAAACTACCCAATCCTCTTAAACAATAAAAGTCCCCTTAAAAATGAACTCTAATCTGGCCTCACTGCCATCAGGCTGTCCTTGAAAATATTACCAGCATTATTACCATTCAGTCTTCCCTGCTTTTGTTTTGGGGCATGGCTGAAAGGCAAGCACATGAGGATTTAGTGTGTTTTTTAAGAGCAAGAGATATGGAGTTTAAAATGTAGTGAGAGGGAGTTAGAGAGTTTTACATAACGACCTCTGCGTTGACGGGCGTTAAGCTGCAGTGACCCTCTTAAAGAGGGTGAACATCAACACACTGGCAGGAGAAGGATGGAGTGATGATGGAGAGACAGATGACTAGATGGAGGGAAGAACACACAGCATAAGAGGAAAAACAGGAAAAGAAGGAGGAGCGTGGTTGGGGATAATTGGAAAATGAGGCTAAGAGGAGCAGTTAGGGAAGGCAAGAAAAGAAAGAAGGGAAATTGAGAACAGCAGGAGTCAGACATGTTTTTAATTTCCAAACGAAGGCTTTAACAATGCAAACAAATGTGTTCTCCAGCGGTGCTAGTGCATTAACAGAGAGTAAGGAGTGTATGCCTGAGTGCTTTGGCTGTTGCTCCACAGACAGGCAGGGTTAAAACTCTGGCTAGCTGGGTGTAGAATAAAGTAGTGAACTCTAATCTTGTTCAGTCAAGTGCTTCAAAGGCCAACACACACACACTGACCTCCAGTGGCAGCTGGATACAGTGCAGTATTTAGTCACTTTACATTAGATCTTCAAGCGACATTTCAAATTACTACAACAGGTTAAAAACGTGTAAGCCCCTGGCAAGAAGTATGGGATTTCCTCCCTACTGGGACAAACCTCACTAATGCTATGCAAAGTTCTGTCCAACTTTCAAGGTCTGTAAACAGAATGTTTTTGGCTTGATGACAAAGCCTTAGTGAGGTGATCTGATGGGATTTTAAAGATTTACAAGTTCTGAAGAGGTGGAGGAGTTGCCCAATGAAAGATCATAGAACATAGAATAGAAGAGAATAGAGTGGAAAATTACCTTATAACATAAAAGCAAGAGAAGAACATGCAACATATACATTAATCAACATATACATATAATTCTTCATTTAGAATGCAAAAAAGAAACCTGCAAAACTTTCTCACTACAGAAGTGTGGCATGTTTGTTGACTTAAAATCTAAAAGGTGTCCTCAGACATCCGTAAGGTCATAACCTAACTTAAGTACTCAGCTGACATTTTATGAAAGCCACAGTAAAATAATTTCAACCTTAAATCTCTTAAGTCTCACTTGCTGAGTTTAAGTGATGATAAAGAATCTTGTGGCAGATTCAATGAGGAGCTGTCTTTGCTTTCTTCAGCAGGTTTGCTGCATGAGCGTATCGATTTGCAGCTGCACTTACTGCTTTTTTGGAGCCCTTGTGAAGGGCAAAATGAGACACTATGAGACATATTTCATTTCCATACCCGTTGCTTGTTTGTCAGTCAGAATACCTAAAATCTTGGTTTGAACCACAGTGTTAAAACACAGAATAGAAACTACAGTCATCATAGTCTGTAACTGTTAAGATGTGACGCAGGCGATGTATGTTGTTCACAGTGCCTTCTGTCGTTTAGGAAACTCATACCAAAAGTAACAGAATGAGATGAAAGGAAGTGGGTTGTGAAACCAGGAAGTAGGGTAACTTACTTGTATGCAAGTGTGGCACTGAAATGCTGCTTGATGTAAGCCTCCAGCACTGTGTTGAAGTGCTGGAACTTCCTGTCAGCGATCAGACCTATTATGTATATCTGGCAGACAGAAAGACAGAGTGAGTTACATGTTTACATAGCAGTAGACATTTACAAGGCAGATGAGAAGTTATGTACTATCATCTGACTGACATGTTTATTTGAAAAGAGATGGACAGGTAGACACAAAGATGTCCGATTGGATAGACACAGAGGCAGCCTGTCAAGAAATCGGCTGCATCAGTTGACACACAGAGTCAGACACGCAAGCATTTGCTGAGTAAACAAACACGCCACAAACTCTCACACACTCACCAGCGCGTCGAACACGAGGATGTCGTAGTCGTCAGTCTGAGAGTGTTCCATCATGATGTTGAACAAGGCATCCAGAGTGTCCTGCAGAAACTACACACACACACACATGCAGACAAAGGAAAGGTCCGGTGAGAACGCACACATGCCTGTCTACACAACATTTGTATTCACGCCACTGACCTTGACCACCTCCTCTCCATCAATGGCTTTGAGTTTCTCCAGGTTTTCTTTGAGGAGCTCAGGTCGAGTCCTCCACTTGAGCAGCCCCAGCAGGCCCACTGCCGAGGAGAGACATAGAGATTATTTTCTGTTTAGTGGCCTTAACTGTACAAACACACTTGAGAGTGGAAGTTATTGTAATCGAAATGTCCTCTTAGTTGACTATTTAATTTTCTTAATTGTTGTTTGTTCGTTTTTCCTTGAATATTTGACAATATGCATCTTCTTTTGTGTTGCATATACTGTACATGTTGAACTGAATGATGCAAAAGAAGTTGAAATTGATAAGTTGTAACACTGTATCAAAAATAGAGCTGAAACTTTAAATCAATTAACTGATTACTTGACAGAAAATAAATCTGCATTAATTTTGATAATTGATCGCTCGCCTCCAGTCATTTATAAAGCTTAAATACATAAATGTTTTTTTTATTTGTTTTATATCACAGTAAATGAAACACTTTCAGGTTTTAGATATACTGTATATTGTATGTATATTAGGAATACTGTTCTTCAGACAAAAAAAAGTAATTAAAAGATATCACCTTGGACTATGGGACACTAATCAGCCCTTTTTACTATTTTTTGAAGTTTCATGTCCTAAACAATTATTCAATTAAAGTAACCAATAGATCAAACAATAATGAAAATAACTTAGCTGCAAACCTAATCAAAATTTTTTTTTTTTACATTCACTTCAGTGTTTTTCATCTCTGACTGATGAGCAACAACAAAGCAGCAATTTGTCAAAGGATGATTTGTCATGTGGGCAGTCCCTGTTCCTATGGTTAGTGAGACTATAAACTGACTGTTTAAATCCACAGTTTCTCTCATTAATTCTGCTACAGTTTGACATGGGGCAGATTTCCATGTCTCTGAAGGGCTGCCCACTTGAAGCTCACTGCTTTCTCTGTCCAATAATTTCCGACACACCAAGCCAAGCTGCACATCTGGTGGGTGGCCCCAAACAACACTGTGTGCGTGCATGCCTGAAAGACTTTGTGTGTGTGCATGCGCATGTGCGTGTGTGTGCACACGCCCACGGTACAGGTGATTAATACTGAAGGATAATGTTCATTATAGTGATGGACTGGCTTCCTCAGTAACAGCTGTTGCACTGCACCTGTGTCTGATGCACTTTACTGTCTGGAGTGTACGTGTGTGTATGCATTCGTGGATGTGCACTTCAGTGTGTGTGTGTGTGTGTCTGCTTGTGTGGCTGCCTGCCAGAGTGTGTAGGACAAAATGACGACACTCCCCACTAATAAAACCGATGTATTCATACCGTTCTCCCCATCCTTTGCTTACTTTCCCATGACCATAACACACACACACATAGACGCTTGTACTCAAGCTTCTGGCAACAATATCCTAATTAACATATTGTTGACTCACCATTAATTGGCTGAATGTCTCCTTTACCCTTACCTAACCTGACCTTAACTTTTAATCATCCTAACTAAACCTTTACCCATAAATCTAAAAATACTTTGCCTAATGAGGTCAGCAAAATGTTCCCTGTATTTCACCACCAATTTTCTTAGAATTTTTCAACCATTAGCCTACAACTTGACATGTGTATACACACTGAACTAGTAGTATTTTCAGACTTGAAACTCTTAGCTCTGCATTTGCCCTCTACTAATTTCAGAGCCAACCGATGATTCATTGTCTTGGCTTGGCCTTATTACTTTGTTGAAAGAAGGTGTTAATTAATGTTTTTTGTCACGTCAGGTTTAATTTCAAACACCCTCTCCTCATAAATTCCACTCTGATCTTTCTTGTGCATGTGGGTGTGAGTGTGTGTGTTTCTGAATTAAAATGTCCTGCCCTGCCAACTTAAAGTCCCAAGAGTGGCTTAATGTCAACACAGTGTCACAAAGGGGCTATTTGAGCATTGTAACACCTGTCCCACACACACCTACCGTTCTGGGTAAGCTTGGTGGAGCAGACCAGGGTGGAGATGGTGAAACTGTCTCTAGAGCTGACCGACAGGCCTCCACCGCTCCCGGACACGTTGCTGGAGCTGCGGCTCAGCATTGTCCCCTTGTGGGGGTCGCCGTGGTGTTGGCGGGAGGAGGGCAATGACAAGTAGGAGTTCACGTCTTCCATTCGCTTGCTGTCACCCTGAGAGGACAATGTGCATGAGTCATTTTTAACCCAATAATGCTAACAGACCAGATGTTTGGTGGCTGTTGTAGCAGCAGTGGGACAAGATTTATGTTCTGCGTTTAGTCAAAATGTCTTGATGCAAATATGGGAGTAGAAGACAGAGGGACAGTGGGATTTGATGCACTAGCAGTCATTTATCAGGCCAGCCCTAAAGGAAAAAATGACAAGCAATGATTGAAGTTGCCAGTCCCACTGCAGTTGTCCCCTGTGATCACAATTCCTTATCACTTTCTGCACAACACAACTTCAGTTTGTAAACTCATAACTTTGGAAATAGTGGAGCCAGGAGCGGTTGGAAAAAACTGCACCAAAAAAACCCAACACTAACTATTAGTAGAGCATTTTTCTTCTTGTGTGTGCTGAGAAGATAATATTGTAGTCAACACACAGGATAGCAGTCAAAGAGATATAGAAATATCCTAGTTTCTAGTTTTGTTTTTCTGCTTTATCAGTTTTATTTACTTGATCATACTTTACATACTGTAGAGTCTTCTATATATTCATATCCCATCTTGAGGTCACAGATTAATTCATTCTCTTAAATGCCAAACCTGTGGGTAATAATGAGTGAGTGGGTGGAAAAAGGGAGTAAGAGATTGAAGCCATGAATGGCACAGAGATCGAGAGGAATGCAGGGATAACGAGAGATAATCGAGAAAGAGGGCACAGGGGAACCATCCATTTGGTCTTCGAGTGAATCATGAGTAATTAATCTGCATTGCGTTTGGCATTTAATCAATAATGGGATTCAATCTTAGCTCTGGCTCATTTGGCAGGAAATCTATTTGGATTCACTCAACCTGTCTGGGTGGTCATAATCTCCCGTCCAGACGCACTATATGTTTAGGTCTGCTTTGATGATGGTTACAGCTGTGCAGATGTCTTCAAATTCTTTCTCTAAACTTTTTCTCAGCGAGCTTCTGATCTGCCTTTATCAAACATGTGTTGAGAAAATAACCCAGTATGATTCAGTGCTTTGTAAAGTCTACCGTTCATTTCTCACCTTTATATAAATGAAAAATGTCAAAAAATAACTGGGGAATGGCACTGAGCTTTCACACAGTTAGAATGAACTTCCCTCTTTATTCATGCCTGATTATGAATGATGAATCAAAATAGTCGTGTAGACTGGTTGTGTCATTAACCACCAGTTGATTAAGTGGCCACTTTTATTTGAGATATTTTAGATTTATTGTTAATTGCAAAACTGTTTGGTCCTACAAAGATACCGAACTGTGACCCTTTCTCCTCATAAAATTGAGTTCAGTATGTCATTTATTTCTCTCAGAGGCTTTTTTTGTATTTGTACACGTCTGAAAGCTTTGCAAGCTGATCTGCTATTCAGTTGCGTAATAGAATTATTCTGAAACTTGGAGGTCAAGGAAGGTGAGAGTTGGGTGACAATGAATAAGTAGCACCTCCGCTTTTAAATGAATCAGCTCTTCAGTGAACTAAAATGAATCTAATTTATTCGTTATTTGATTCATTTAAAGGGAATTCATTGAAAAAACACACTGAATCCATTCATGAGTTAATCTGTTTTGTTTCTGCAACGGTTTTGTTTTGAGTTCTGACCTTGAAGACCACAAGTTCATGGGCTCCATCCTGTAAAACTGTCCCATCGTCCTTCATCAGACGCACAAAGGCCATGGCAAAGTTCTTCTCACTCTTGTCCTTGGCTAGAGGAGAAGGAGAGAGATGTGTAAACAGAAGAAGGGAGGGTCAGGGGAGAAACACATCAGGGGAAAAGAAAGGGAGGAGGGATGAGAATTCATGCACGGGAGGAATAAAGACTGCTGATTTGTATAATCAAGTGTGTGTAATGATGCCTTGGTTCATTTTCCAAATTGCTTCCAATCACTCGGTCCTTTCAGTGTCACATTATTCTCAGGGGATCCGATGAGAGGAGAGGAGTCAAGTGTGTGGATGTATGGAGAGAACAGACAGACAGGCAGGGAAAGAGTCTCATACTCACACTCCTGGGAGGAGCGGTGCCTGAACATGAAGCGTAAATGAATTCTGTGCATCTCTTCCAGAGGGACTGCCACCTGGAGGACATTTCATGTTATTAAAGAATATAAAATAATATACATTTTCTTAGTTTTAAAATGTACACCATGACATTGGAGGGTTTATAATCTTGAAGTAATAGCTCAAATGAGGAATAAAAATGTTATATTATAACCGGACATCTCCAAAACTGAAAAAAGTTAGAGTCCTGTAAAGAAGGAAGTAAAACTATGACAGCACACACACACACACACACACACACACACACACACCTTAAATGTCTCCATCCAGCGGGGCTGTTTGATTTGGTAGTAGATGACGGATCGGTACTCACTGACCGCCTTATCCCCTGCTCCCAAACAGATGGAGTTCTAAGAAAGTGGAGGGGAAAGAAAAAAATACATGTCATATTGAGTTTGTGTGTATGTGTGTGTGTGTGTGTGTGTGTGAGAGTCCATGTATGCCTAGGATGGATTTTCATACTGGGATAAAGCCACGGCTGTGTGCCCGTGACTATGGGAGGGTGTGTAAGCGCTTGATCAGCGCCGTGCTTGCTCACTGGCCCATACGACCTCAATCTCTTCAACACAGCACACACACACTTTCGCACCTGCACACACGTCCCTCAGACCTTACACACACACACACACACACACACATACATACCAATTCCTGTTTACACAAATCCCTCTCATGCCCCGTCCCTCCTCCATCTCATCTCTTCACGCTGCTAACCTGTATGACCTTGCCCTCCTCATCACAGACCCACATGATGACCTCCACGTTTTTCTGTGTCGTCTTGTTGTACTTGTCGAAGTCACCGCCCTGCAAGGTGAGGTAGATGTCATTTCGAACATCTCCTGGCATGATGATCTCCGGGAAGCCCAGCTTCCGGGCCACCACAGTGCTGCGATCCACCAGGTGAGGGTATTCCTTCCGAATCTGAACTATGTCCCCTACCAGAGCCTTCATGGTCACCCAGAGACCTGGAGGGAGGTGGGGTTAGAGAGGAAGGGAAGGCTGTATATTAACATTTGACCAGTATACATTTTTCAGGTCCAGGATTAATAACAGATGTGCAGCTGTTTAAAGCTGCACTAAAATTTAATGGTGGATGAAATTCTGGGAAATGTTACTAAATAAGTCATTAATCTGAAGAATATTAAATTAATAAATCCATGGATAGATTAAATTAGTAAAGAAACTGTATTTCATTGTGGGATTTCATTGAAGGACGTCCACTGTCAAAGAACTTTCATCATAACAACTGTACTCAGCAGTAACTGGCCAATATCTGACATCCACTGGCAGTTAGTTCCTTATTTATTATTTACTTGTTCTTTGGCAGTTATTCAGGTGTTTGTGTCTTTGTGTACAACACTGTAAAGAGTCACAGGCTTGAAAGAAAGAAATATCCTCCAGTTATATGTATTTCAAAGGCGACTAAGGTTGATCATACAAAACAAGTCTGGTAAAGACAGTGTATCTTAAATTCACATGTAGGGTTAAATTTTATATTTCACAATTCTTTGTAGGGCCAAATAGTACTACATTTAAGAGCATTTATTTGGACAAATAAGTGCCACTCCAGGTTAATTTAAATAGGGGGTCGAAAGAAGCGTTTTTATAAGTCGAAAATAAAGCCAAATGAATGAATAATACATTTGAAGGCCGGGTACTCAAAACCTCCAGAAACCCTGAAACATGATGACTGAGAGCTAAGCTTTAAGTGTGATCCACTTTGTGAAAAATGTGTTTATCTACGGGGAACATCACGTTATAGTGTTCCAAGGTCAACCAGGAATATAAAAATGTCTACTGTTGTTGCAGACTAGGCTGCAATCAACACTAAAAAATTTCTAGGTCCTGTTTATGAAAGGGGTGTAAGACAGCGGAGTGAAGGAGACAAAGAAAGTGTGAAAGAATGACTAAATTAGAAAAAATGTACTCCTAAAGAATCTGAGCTCTTACTGCTTTCTGAGAAATTATGCGAGAAAGCAAAGACAAGGAATGGACAGAAAGGGGAAAAAGGGTGAGCTATTTTAGGGAAATACATAGTTGGTGAAATCTAGACTGTGTCACAAACCCACATTTTTAAGGCTAACCACATACCTACAGGGAATACTGTGTATGTGTGTGTGTGGTGGCAGAAGCATCTCAAAGTGAGAGGAAGGAGAGATTAGGGGTGAATAATGTTAAGAACAGACATCTGGTGGCCTCAGGTGCTCCTTTCATATCTGCTCGTTCGGGTGCTCCTTTCATATCTAGGTTATGCCCAGGGCCTCCAGGAGCAGGAGGAAAGATAAAAGCTGAACGATATAACAGTGCAGTCCCACATGTGGGGTTACTCTGTGTGGAACAAGACACTGTCACCCAAAGGGGTTGACAAAGTCAACTATAAACATGAGGTAGTGGGCAGCGAGACTGGAGGCTCGTGAGGTAGAAATACAGGGTAAGAAATATGAAAACAACGGCTCAAGGGAGCGTGCTATCCATCAGGATAATGTCCTTCATTCCCACCCACAGAGCAGAGAGAGGAGGCGAGGATGCGATGAGAAACAGCTATTTTATCTGACCACAAATGACTGCAGCATACATAGCCCAGTGCATACAGTACCACTAGCTTTGGCTGAGAAGTCACGCGGCTTACACATTTGGAAACAGACAGCAAAGCCTGTAACTGCAGAACAGTACCTTGGCCGCCGCTGTCTCCTCGTAAGGTTGTCACTTTGTTTAGCAAGGTGTGGAGAAAGTCATTCTCAGCAACAACCCTGCAACCAAACAAACACACATAAACACATATTGTGCTGATACTGAAGCCTTCAAGGACACAAAATTGCAGTAGCACTATTTTAATTACAGAGAGTATCCGTGAACAGAGATTTAAGTTTCTAAGAGAAGGAAAAGACGAGGAAAAATAGGACATACGGGAAGAAGGGAATGAAGAACTGCTTCTCCTCGTCGCAATCGATCTTCCCTTTGATGATATCACTGATGTCCATCACTGCCGAGGAGAAAACAAATGTGTATATGATGACAGTATCAAAGAATTTTGGGTATAAAGCTCTCTATCACACACTAGTCTAACAAAACAGGTCTCACCACACATCATGATAGCAGTTTTGTGGGGTTATATGAGGACATGGGTAACTTGACCCAGTGGAAGCAACTATTGCCTAAAGTCTAGAAAAAATAAAGTAGACCATCAATATTTTAGTTTTGTTTGTCCAAAAGATGACTGCAGTTGTACTGGGCAGCTCCCAGGTGTAAATATGGACCATAATACTTGCAGCAGCTGACAAACCAGAGAAAATTAAAGTGACCTTCAGGGAACAACAGTAACATTGACTGAAGAGGCTAACTCAGGCCATTACCGAAGCAACACTGGTGAAATTTGGAAATGGCATGAGACGAAATAGCCTCTCTCTGTTATCAAATGTATTGCAGCTTTCAGAGAGAGGCTCATAAAAGTAATACTGGTAAATATTGACAATGAAAGTAAATCTAGTTGATTAGCTATTTGGTAAGTCTAATAACTACAATAAATACTTTGCAGATCGCTTGATTACTAGGATTGACAATTTACTTTTGACCAAAGCTTTAAAAAAAAATCTTAATTGGCTCCTCCTCAAGTACCTGCCACCCCAAATGGCCGTCTTAGACCCTGAGTGCACTTTTTGTTGTTGGTCTCTTTCAGGTCCATTCTGCCCACTCTCACTATCTGACAGATCAGATAAATCTTCTCCCTGCTCAGGTCCTTGTTCCCCAAATCCTGTTAGATAAAGACAGGGAGCGGGAGAACAGCAAGGAAAGAAAGCAAAAGAGGAAGGAAAAGGGAAGAAGAAAAAAAAGGAGTAAGAAATGGTGGAGTCAGGGATCAGAGGGTCAGCGGGTATGAGAGAGAAAGAGGAAAAAACAACATGAAAACAAAGCGGACCATTTTAGTGCTTCTTCTAAGAGAAAATAAGTACATTGATTACTATACAGCAGAGTGTGTGTAGTGCTAGGAGTGCAGTGTGACAGTACCCCCCTGTGGTCACTTACTGTAAAGACAACTTTCAGGTTGTTGAGCATGTCAATCTCCTTGGGGAAACCTTTGCTGCCCCAGCGTACCAGGTAGTTCTCACTGCACAAAAGACGGATGTTAAAAGAGTTAAATGACACACATCACATCTGTTACATCACTGTTCTGTAAAGCCATTATACAATGTTTTAGTATACAACCACACACACTATCACAATTGCTGTTGCAATAAAGATTAGAGACCCCCTTAAGTGAACAGAGCAGGCTGCTGGTGTACATGAGTATACTGTATGCAGTTCACTGATGTGACAGTACATCATTTTTGTGAAACTGAAGTTTAAATGACAGGCCTTTGGACCCTAATGTTACCCGCTGCATCTGCATAATAATCTGGGTTTAAGAGCTAAAAATACAACCCTTCTATTCCAAATTGCATTTTTCCTGAAATAAAAGCATGTACCAGAGACTGACAGATGGATGAATAGAAAGATAGACAGACAGCAAGATAGACACAGAGATGAGCAGCTACAGATGGGTGAATCAAAGCTGCAAAAAAAGTTGATGCCTTCCTTAAATATCATAAAACCCTACTATCTGCCAGTTTTTTCAGAGAGACACACACAGATAAATAAGGTGAGAGAATTAATAGTATAAAAAGAAAAATGTGAGCATTTAACCAGTCAAACAAACAAAACAAGCAGATGAGACAGAAGAGAATTAGACAGCAGGACAAATGTCAAGAAAGTAAAAGACTATCAAATTGCGGTGGATATAGATTGAGAAAAAGAGAACTGATTCAGGTCTGTCTTAATGTTCCCAGCTGTAGTGGCTGAAACATAGATATACCCAGTATGACAGTGAGTGACAGGGCTTAGCATCAGCACTGTCAGGCAGCACATAGTGCTGCCAGTCAGTATCTGCTGCCCTATAATTTGTGTTTTCTGTGTTATTATTTTTGGCATACCATTGTTCTAATTTAGTGGGATTTAACAATGCAGGAGAGAGGATAAGTGAGGAAACAAAAGAAGGAGAGGTATATAGACATGAGGAAATGGAGGAGGAGAGTGTGTGTGGCTCGGATCGCGCGTGTTTCAGACATCCGAGGGATGAAGGTGAGGTGAAAAGATCTACACTTAGATATTTTCATTAAATAAGGCACTAAGAGGGATACAGATTTTCCCATATTTTAACTGTATTCAATTAAATATTGATATACTTGACTTTACTTGTTTTAGGATGAGATCCATCCATGATGTATGACATTCAGATTCTCATCATAAGCACAATCAAGTAAATATACTGTAAGCTATACAAAGACTAAACAATATAGTCACCCACACTGTTTTCTGACTCTATGTGACTCAACACAAGACACAAATCATAAAATCAACCTGAAAACAGTCATACAAATCCAAAACATGAGCATGTACCACTGTCCAAAAAGCTTTTGAAGCTCACTGTATGAGTCCAGGGACTAAAGCTAAGAGAGACGGAAAATAAGAGTGACACCTGATGATGTTCTGTCTGATGGGGTCATAAAGGGACATGAAGAGCTCTGAGTCTTCTCCGATGCGACAGACAAAGTTCCTGACAAAGACGTAGAGGCTGTGGGTGGGGGAGGACTGGATCCGTGCTGATATCCCACAGTGGTCTGTCTGGATGTTGGACTGCAGGGGAGGACATTAGTTTTAAAAGGTTAACTTGGGACACGGGTTTAAGAGAACAAAATGAGAGCCAGAACCCTTCACTTCAAGGTCCTGCTGCTATAGCCTGATTGGGGTTTGGTGAGGGAGAAGAAAATCACTGAATCGAATAAATTCTCCTCTTTCTAATGAATTAATGTTGAATTGTAAAAAAGAGGCTGTAAGGAGCTCAATCTAAGTCAGGCCAATTTGTAAGGAAGTGAAGACTTAATTAGGCTTTGCTGGCAGATATAATTGGTTAAGTAAAATTTATTAACCACGACATTTTAATGCAGATACATTTTGATTTTACTACCTTCTTTTCAAAAAAAAAATCTAAAAGAAATGACTCAATTATGATTCCACCCATATCCATTTCAGGATAGCTTTTTACTTTATGTAATCTGAAACCATGGAAGGGGAACGGTTTCTCATAACAAACCCCATGCTACATATGTCTCTGGGAAGTCTGGTGCAGACAAACCACAGAGGCAATATCAAAGGAGTTGCCAAATCATTTCAGTTGTAATTGCATCCACACCCACCCATGAGATCCACTCTTTGTCCCAAGATACTTTGTGTATGGCCCTCCCCCTCCTAGGTTCTATAATTTTGGCTCCCTACCACACTGCGTTCTTCTCCTTCCCTTACTTGCTCCTCTTTGATGCGTTCATTGATCTTGATAGTGGCTGCCTCATGGGCCCGAAACAGGCTGATGACACTAGCCCGCTCTGGGTCCAAGATGTTTCCATCTTCGTCTCGAACCACCTGGTCCAGCTCCAGGATCCTGAAGTAGGGAGCAGGAGAGTTGAGGAGATTTATGGCAGACGGACAAAGGACAGAGGACGAAGAAAGGGCATCAGGTGGAGGTAGAAATTGAGGGAGGAGGACAGAGGGGTTAAAAAAAGAGGAGGGAGCAGAGACAAAAGTACAGTATGTGAGACAGGAGTAAATTAGCTTGTGTTACACACAGGAAACTGATAAAAAGATCCGCTTTGAACAATGAAAATATTCAAGTGCGGCTTTTCGTACATACTTGTTGCCATAGTCAATCTTGGAGGTGACTTTCTGCTTGAGCTCCTTGAATTCGTCACTAGGCAGAGTGCCAGACAGGAGCTGGGAACGCCACTCCATCAGCTCCCACATCAGCCTCTGGACCTCCTTCACACGCATCCGTTTGTTGGCCTGGAGAAGTAGTCATATGTTGTTAGATACACTCCAACACATTCATTCATTCATATACACAAAGAGTGCACGTTTTGTTTTTACCACAAAAAGCTGCTTCCATATGCTTCCCCACTCTCTCAGTGTGGTGGTCACCTCCTTCACCAGGGGCATCTCTGCAGACACCACCACCTCCTCATCTCTGTAGATGATCACACACACACACACACACACATATAAACATTACAGTGCTACTAAATGAAAAAAAGGAGAGAATGATGAAGACTTTTTAATTAAGGGTAAATAACACTTACCCTCGTTTTTCAATGATGACCTCTTTAAGATGTACAAAACTGGCAGGGAACACTCCCTGGAGAGGAATATATGTAAAGAAAAAAAAGTCTCTCACCTTTCCTACCCATAAAACTACAACAAAAGTTCTCTCTGTTGAATAGAACTCAATGTGTGGTTCAAAATCAATGTGGTGCACAGTCTGGTGTAAGAACCGGGTTATGTGTATCAGCTCTTACCTGTTGGGCCTTGTTCCTAGCCAGGTAGCCCCGATACCATCCTGAAAGACAAAAACACCATTTACTTCTTACTGTCATCACACCATTCTGTCATCTCTGTCTGACATGTGAGAGTGTTTAGACTGTGTATGGGGAGACTGAAACCTGGAGGGAAAGCTAGGATTAAATATAATATTTTGCTGGTGTAATATTGACCATAATAACTGTATTATATATAAATACAGTAAACATTTATGTTTTCTATATCAATTACCCATCACTTTTTCTATGAAATACCAAATAACATTTAAATCACAAAAGATAAAGACTGTAAAAGATAAAACTTTAAATGGTGCCAATTCAGTAATATGTAATTCTGAGAAATTAGCTACATATTTTATCAGTATTTATAGCTGGTTTATAATATGAGAAAAATAACATGTATACGGCAAAATATCAACATATCTCAAAGTTTTTCCAAAGATATAATTTTCACCAATAAACATGCTGAAAAAGAACATAAAAAGGTGTGCAGGAGTATGATGTAAATGAAGTGATATATATATGTGATATATGTGATATTCTTACCATCGCAGACCTCCTGTATGTGGACTGTATCTCCCACCTCCAGAGAAAGCTGCTTCTCTCCTTTGCCAGCAAAGTTCCACTTGACTAAAAAAAGAAATTATTAGTCTGAGGAATTTGAGAGACACGTGGTGTCATAAAAACTCACCAAAGACACAAACACCAAATGAAAAGCTGCAGGACCTAATGTGGACACGCAGATTAGAAAGCCCGGAGATGTGACGCAGCGTACAGTAACTTTGGAAACAGTCGTCACGTGCCAAGCTGCCACGTGTGGATTCGAGGCCAACGGCTAGCCTACAATTCAGTACGCGTTCACAAAGAAAGTATACCTGGAGAAACACTCGAAAAAGCTTAAAGTGAAAAAGGTTGTGAATAGGCCTTTTTTAACTCATGAGGGGACGGAGAGCAGATTATCTGTCAAACCACCTGCACAAACAAGTGATCCACAAGAAACGCCTACTTTATTATTATTGGTAAGAACTCCTCTCTCCTTTTTTCTAGGCTTCTCCAGAGCACCAAATGTGTTTTAAAAAGCTACTTTTACTTGCTTTTGAAATTATTTTCTTAGAGCTGAAACGATTTAGTCCAGTGGTTCTCAAACTTTTTCATGTCAAAGACCCCTAAACTGACCCAAATTAGACCACAGGCCCCCATTTGATAAGATTTTTGCTTTTAGATGTTTTATTACAGAAAGTGTATGAAACCCATGACCATAACAGTCATACATTCTGTCATTGTGTTACTTATGGATGGAATCGTGAATAGTGAATCCCCTTATGGACCCCTGGGTGCTCCGGACCCCACTTTGAGAACCACTGATTTAATCGACTGAAAGAAATTAATCTGCAACTATTACATAATATTATGTAATTTATTTTTGGAGAAAAAAACTTTTCAACTAATGATTGGCAGCTTTTCTTTGTCTTACGTGTCTTATATGATAGTAAACTGAATATCTTTGAGGATTTGATTTTTAGTGGCTGGACAAAAATTTGTGTCAACTCAGGCTCTGATGGTGATGGGCATTTTCACTATCCTGTGACATTTCACAGACCAAACCATTCATCAATAAATGAATCCTAATCGATAATGAAAATACCAGTAATCATTATTGCAGCCCTAGATTTAGTGTATATGAGCACCAGCGGCAGTGGTAGCAGCACGTTGGCAGCAGCACAGCAGAGCAGCAGAGTGAGCAGAGCACTGGCAGTTTGCCTGGTGCAAATGGTGCACTGGATATAGGCCTACATGTAGCAGTGAAAATGGAGTTATCTGCACTAGCTTACAAGCTTTGGGCACTAATCATTAAGAGGTTACACAAATGACTGCTAAATAAGTCTTATGACTGTATAAGAGGAGTCACTTCTTTTTTTTTTTAGACCAATACTTAAATATATATATTCACAGTGAAAACACTTAATGTGTAGTCTATACAGAGTTCACAAAATTATGCCGTCTACTTTTCTAACAACTTGTTTTACAGTATTGCTAGTATCCGCTATTCAACTTCATACTTATACAAACTTCCTTCCGTCGTCCACTTCCTGTGTTGTAGTGTTACATAGACCAGGAAGATATTCAGCTTAGATACAACAGATAAACAGCATTTCACTGAATAATCATATTATAGAATCAGTAATTGATGTTAAATGGCTTTTATAAATCCATTATCATTTTGTCTTAATATAATAAGCAGTAGAACTAGTGGGAAGAAAAACTTTTAATTATCTTCACTCTTTTTATACAATATAAACTAGATACCCAACTTATTACAAGTACTATAGCTGAAAAATCAATGCACCATCTACAATAGGCTAGTGAACCGCTGCTATTTCAATCTATGTCAGAAGTGAGAATTCTTTATTTTTTGTTTTGTCTGTTTCACACATCTAAGTGCAACACATGCTGAGGCTCAGCCATATTCATCACACATATCAGATAAGCTACAGATTGTACTGAGCCGTTGGATTTCCACAGTCCAGGATTTATTCCTGGTGCCAAAATCAATCTTTCCACATGTGAATTTGTAGTTTTCAGGAATAATTTACGTTCTAACGTCTGTGTTAATGCGTTGCATAATGACTGGTCACTGACTGCCGCTCATTTCTCCAGCAGCTTAGGCTGGATGGTAATTTTGTTTGTTTTTGTTTGTTGTATTTTATCCCTCACACAAAGCACTGAAGCTCTTATGAGTTTTGTTGCATTGAAGTTAAATGGCGAATATGATTTTTGAATTTAAGTTCTTCGGTGGGCTTACTTCTTTTTATGTATTGTGTACACCCTGAAAATCTATTCGGCTGTTAGCACCTGCTCACATCCTGTTAAGCAGCATCTATTTTTTCTGATTCTTATTCACAGCAAGTATAGTTTACCATCACACCTAAACAGACAGATACTATAGAAACAGGCGTGTGCACGCAAACACGCACACAAACACACACTGACTTACCTACACCATACCGCTCTGTAGTGGTCCTTGCCCAAGGAGCCATGATTGCATGTCGTCCTTCACCCACTTTGTACTCTGAGTCTTTCTATTTTCTCTCTCTCTCTCTTTTTTTTTTAGAGTCTGCCTAACTTCTTACTTCTGCATTTTTTTTTTAACTTAAAATGAAAGCAATAAGCCCATCCCCCCTTCGCCTCTCTTCCTCTTCTGTCTCTCCTCTCCTGCCTTCAAGCGGTTAAGAGGAAGTCGCCGAGTACAACAAGGTGGAGTCCTGTAAAGCACACAGGCCTGCACAGTGTGCATAGTCTCCATTTTGGTCGCTTGAACATCTTTATTATAACTGAACGTTAAACATCAGTAACATGTGAGTCCAGTTGTACAGACTGGAGTCAGCCACCTGCAGCAGAATCTTTCTCATGAGTGCAAAACTGGGTTTGTACACGCCCTGTTTTTAAGATACAGATGTAATTACATGTGACTAAAAAAAAAACAGTGACAGTTGTAAACCCCTCTCATATCCGATCAAAATATGTACTAGATACTGCGCAGTGCACATAGTTGTTGAACCACAGATGACTTCAATCGATGCTAGCTCACACTGTCTTCTCTCATACATAGTGCCTTCACCTCTGCTCTTTCTGAATCGCTGTGTTTTAAACCAGAAGACGCAGCATCAGAGGAAATAGCTTGATGTCGTGTTCATTTATAGACAACCTCAGCTCACCCCGGTTTAGTCTTCACCTCCACTCCTCTCCCTACAACAAGAAAAATAAGAATTTTAAAAAATGCTTAAATTGCCCTTCTTCTCAAAAATGTGTTTTGCTCCATTGGATGTTTGAGCTTCCCTGTATAAAATGATGTATGTGCAGAGTTTGACAGTAGAGTATTATATAAGTGTTTTATACACCACTTAACTAATGTCTGGTGGGGATCTTCTATCTAATATGCTTATATCAGCTTTAGTAATTTAGATTTGAGTGTCAGTGTGAGCTGGTCATCTGTAAAACAACAAATCCTGAATTTCTAATAGTCTGTCATCTGATTATTGATCTTTGATTGTCAGATACTGTAATAACTTGAAAAATCTTAGTCTTTGAAACAGGACATTTCTGGAGATGGCGATGTAACATTTAGCATCTTAAAACTTCATGTGTAATCTAAAAAAAAAGTTACATCAAACTTCATGATCAGCACGACCGTCCCAAAGCAATCAAATCCTGAATTAATAACTATTTCATAAAATGTGTCAGTTTAATCTATTTTAAGTGTTAAATGATTGTAACTAGTCTCCATTGGTTGAAATGTGGCTATGATCAGTTCATAAGACAGTAAGTATCTCCAGTTTACCCAGTAGGACAGAATAACAGTTCATATAAGCGACTATTCCTCCATGTCCTTAGTGTTGTCACTGTTAATATTATTTCTTGGACAGCCAAAGTAGCATTAGGAGTAAAAGAAGGCGGCTTAGCAGGTTGGCTCTTAACCAATAAGGCTGTCAAAACTTGACAGACACACAAACAGAGTTGATATATTATCAACAGCTGATGCTTAGCGTGGGTGATGTGTTTGAGTTTTATTATGTTGATGATTGAAGAGACAAGCTTTCACCACAGAAAAAGCTGTTAGCTACCCCCCAAAATGATGCAAAAAAAATGTGCAGAATTATTTACCGTAATTTTTGTTCACTACAGTATGGTATCCTTCTGTTGTTCATTAACAGCCACAATACAATACACAATACAATACTCTTGGTTCTTTTCAATCTTGATTTAAATCTAACTGGCTGGTTAGTCTTCCACTGGTTCTCCACAGGGCTGCTGTTTGTCCCCTCTTCTTTATATCTTGTATGACTGCCAGAATCAGCCTTTTACAGGGGGAGGAACAAGGTAATGGTGCTATAGTTTACAGACTTTGTATCATGGTGTCATCAGCCATTAGTTCATCTTAATAACCACAACAAAGGACATGATTGTTGATTTTAGGAAATCACCCCCCCTTCCGAGTATTAACTGTCATACAGGGAACCGAAATCAGCCTGGTACATAATTAGAAATATCTTGGGAAATATCTTTATTTTCTTAAAATAAATGAACTTTTTTTTTACTGTTTGTGGATCAATGATGACTCTGTTTTATCACAGTTTAATTGAAACCATTTTATATTTTTGCATTGGGGTGTGTTATGGGAACCTCAGCCTGTCTAACAGAAATATATTGAACAGTCTTGTCAAAGTGTCCAGTAAAATTACTGGAGTGTTCCAGATTCAGGTCTCTGACATCTATAATAAGCATATTCTTAGGAAAGCTGGCTTGTAAGGAGATTCTTCCCTGGAAGGAGAGTAAAAATAATGTTATCTTGTTTGTGTGTTTGACTATTGTTACTGTTTTTGTATCTTACCCAATTTCCCCCCTTAGGGACGATAATGATTGATTGATTGCTTGATTGATTGAATATACAGATGTTAAACAGACCAAGTAGGTCTAGTGGAGCAGCTAGCTAGCTAAGCTAACAGCATGCAACTATCTTAAAACTCTTCTGCTGTTTTGTAGCTACTTTAGGCAACGCTGAAGATTATAAAGTGACCTATAGGGAATTCTGGCATCAATTGGCACTTGGTAAAAGTAGCTGTATTATGATCATATTTGCTCCAAGCTTGCAAAATTATAAGAGTTTGCATGGAAATGATATACAAGAAAACCAAAATGCTGGAAACAGTTACCTTAATGACATACTGTGTATTTAGCTTAAAATTAAATACTGTATTGTAGTTTTTTGACAATTTTTAAAATACTTTTTTATTAAGCCTGGGTGCATCTTAAGTTAATGCATTTCATATATGGACACTTGCCTGTGTTTTCCTGTAGCTAAGTACTGTTAATTTACAATGAAGTCATGGTGGTAGTGTTCTGAATCATTTTTCTTTTCTTTTTTGTTTTAGTCCCCTGGCATTACATCATCTTATCTTATCAAGTTACGGCATATTTTAAACACACTGTTGACCTAGTCTGGGAGCTGCAGTTTAACTTCCCATAACAAAAATTTATATTACAATGCTAATGGAATTTGAGGCACTACTGCCAACTGCCTTTTTACACACTACCAGTTTAAATAAATGGTTCTTTTCCTTACTCTACCTTGCATTGGAGTGATTGGAGAATTCCCAACTATGTTGTAGTTATACAAGAAATTAGATACATACATCACCAAATGGCAGATGACATGGTCGACTCAGAGTTGAAAGTGCCAATCAGGTATCCTCAACCAATTCAGACACCCCAGAGGGTCCACTGAAAGTCCTGTTGTTATGGAAACACGAGGTGAGACAGTGTCACTGAGAGAAAGGTGAGCTTAAAAACATTAATAAGTAGGTGCATGTGAGGAGGTGACACTTAGAAATAAGTGACAGAATTTGTGTGCATTAGGAAAGAAGAGTGAGAGAAAGAGAGGCAGATAGATGAGGAAAGAACAAAGAAGGACAACGAAAAGGGGAAAAAATGATAAAGAAAGATACGTTATCACATAGCTCTGTGTAGTGGAACAAAACTGGAACCTTGTTGCTGTGATTCACAAGGAGAAATAAGGGTGGAGCTTAAAGGTGTGTGGAGAAAAAGAAAAAAAAGTGGCAAATGTAACAGGTACACCCAGAGATGAGGCGATATACCGATGAAGGAATAAAAAAGAGACAGCAGGCAGAGGGACAGTCAGAAAAGACACAAAAAGAGACAAAGGAAGATCACATTCAGAATCAACTAAGATATGAACAATGCCACAGAAACCAAGAGCCAAAGACAGACACAGACGAGACGGATAAGGAAAAGGGAGGCAAAAATGGACAAATGAAAAGTGATAATGGCTTATGAATGTTAAAAATAAATTGACATTGAGCAAGGAAAGAGAAGCCTCAGCACCAGCCAAAGCACATGAAAAATAGATATACAAAGGCACAGTAAAAGGCTGGACCAGAAATAGGGGGATAGATTTAGAAATCTCTCCGACCTATCGGGTCATTGACATCACTCCAGTCAAACTGGTGCCAATTCTCAGAGATTTACCCAAAAGCCATCTACCCGTGGAGCTTTTAAAGAACGATTCAATTGTATATGGTTTAGAGAGCAGAGGCGTGAGACATAAAAAGAAAGAAAAAAAAAATACTTGGGTGTATGCATGAATGCCATGCCTTTCTGTGTTTCTCCCCACTATAAACTGGACTTATTTGCCAGCGATTCCATTAGGGCTAAATGCAACAGGTTGCTTGGATTATTCAGGTAATACGGCCCAGTCTCCAAAGGCAACAGTTTGTTGAGGAGGACATGCTTTATCGCAGCAGCTGGCGCACGCAAGTTAGAAGGCATGATGAGAGAGTGGAAGAGCTATTAAAATCATTTCAAAAGCAAATTACCCTAAAAAGAAAGAGAAGAATAATAGGAGGAGACACAGAGAGTGAAAGAAAAAGAGCAAGGGAGA
>CM076452.1:15624702-15627202 GCA_038419695.1 Scomberomorus guttatus | reverse complement strand
CCTTATCCTAAAAATAACCATAACCTAACCCCAACCCTAACCCTAACCCTAACCTTAACCCTAACCCTAACCCTAACCCTAACCCTAACCCTAACCCTAACCCTAACCCTAACCCTAACCCTAACCCCAACCCTAACCCTAACCCTAACCCTAACCCTAACCCCAACTCTAACCCTAACCGTAACCCCAACCCTAACCCTAACCCTAGCCCCAACCCCCCACTCTAACCCTAACCCTAACCATAACCATTACCTAACCCCAACCCGAACCCTAACCCTAACCCTAACCCTAACCCTAACCCTAACCCTAACCCTAACACTAACCCTAACCCTAACCCTAACCCTAACCCTAACCCTAACCTTAACCCTAACCCTAACCCCAACCCCTAACTGTAACCCTAACCTTAACCATTATCTAACCCCAACTCTAACCCTAACCCTAACCCTATCCCTAGCCCCAACCCCCCACTCTAACCCTAACCCTTACCATAACCATTACCTAAGCTTAACCGTAACCCTAACCCTAACCCTAACCCTAACCCTAACCCTAACCCTAACCCTAACCCCAACTCTAACCCTAACCCTATCCCTAACCATAACCATTACCTAACCCCAACTCTAACCCTAACCGAAACCCCAACCCTAACCCTAGCCCCAACCCCCCACTCTAACCCTAACCCTAACCATAACCATTACCTAACCCCAACCCCAACCCGAACCCTAACCCTAACCCTAACCCTAACCCTAACCCTAACCCTAACCCTAACCCTAACCCTAACCATTACCTAACCTTAACCGTAACCCTAACCCTACCCCTAACTTTAACCCTAACCCCAACCCATAACTCTAACCCTTATCCTAAAAATAACCATAACCTAACCCCAACCCTATCCCTAACCCTAACCCTAACCCTAACCCTAACCCTAACCCTAACCCCAACCCCTAACTGTAACCCTAACCATAACCATTACCTAACCCCAACCCCAACCCGAACCCTAACCCTAACCCTAACCCTAACCCTAACCCTAATCCTAACCATTACCTAACCTTAACCGTAACCCTAACCCTAACCCTAACCCTAACGTTAACCCTAACCCCAACCCCCAACTCTAACCCTTATCCCAACAATAACCATAACCTAACCCCAACCCGAACCCAAACCCTAACCCTAACCCTAACCCTAACCCTAACCCTAACCCTAACCCTAACCCCTAACTGTAACCATAATCTTAACCATTACCTAACCCCAACCCTAACCCTAACCCCAACCCCCCACTCTAACCCTAACCCTTACCATAACCATTACCTAAGCTTAACCGTAACCCTAACCCTAACCCTAACCCCAACTCTAACCCTAACCCTATCCCTAACCATAACCATTACCTAACCCCAACTCTAACCCTAACCGTAACCCCAACCCTAACCCTAACCCTAGCCCCAACCCCCCACTCTAACCCTAACCCTAACCATAACCATTACCTAACCCCAACCCCAACCCCAACCCTAACCCTAACCCTAACCCTAACCCTAACCCTAACCATTACCTAACCTTAACCGTAACCCTAACCCTACCCCTAACTTTAACCCTAACCCCAACCCATAACTCTAACCCTTATCCTAAAAATAACCATAACCTAACCCCAACCCTATCCCTAACCCTAACCCTAACCCTAACCCTAACCCTAACCCTAACCCTAACCCCAACCCCTAACTGTAACCCTAACCATAACCATTACCTAACCCCAACCCCAACCCGAACCCTAACCCTAACCCTAACCCTAACCCTAACGCTAACCCTAACCCTAATCCTAACCATTACCTAACCTTAACCGTAACCCTAACCCTAACCCTAACGTTAACCCTAACCCCAACCCCCAACTCTAACCCTTATCCCAACAATAACCATAACCTAACCCCAACCCGAACCCAAACCCTAACCCTAACCCTAACCCTAACCCTAACCCTAACCCTAACCCTAACCCTAACCCTAACCCCTAACTGTAACCATAATCTTAACCATTACCTAACCCCAACCCTAACCCTAACCCTAACCCCAACCCCCCACTCTAACCCTAACCCTTACCATAACCATTACCTAAGCTTAACCGTAACCCTAACCCTAACCCTAACCCCAACTCTAACCCTAACCCTATCCCTAACCATAACCATTACCTAACCCCAACTCTAACCCTAACCGTAACCCCAACCCTAACCCTAACCCTAGCCCCAACCCCCCACTCTAACCCTAACCCTAACCATAACCATTACCTAACCCCAACCCGAACCCTAACCCTAACCCTAACCCTAACCCTAACCCTAACCCTAACCCTAACCCTAACCATTACCTAACCTTAACCGTAACCCTAACCCTACCCCTAACTTTAACCCTAACCCCAACCCCCAACTCTAACCCTTATCCTAAAAATAACCATAACCTAACCCCAACCCTATCCCTAACCCTAACCCTAACCCTAACCCTAACCCTAACCCTAATCCTAACC
>CM076452.1:15607202-15619702 GCA_038419695.1 Scomberomorus guttatus | reverse complement strand
CCCCCCACTATAACCCTAACCATAACCATTACCTAACCCCAACCCGAACCCTAACCCTAACCCTAACCCTAACCCTAACCCCAACCCTAACCCTAACCCTAACCCTAACCCTAACCCTAATCCTAACCAATACCTAACCTTAACCGTAACCATAACCCTACCCCTAACGTTAACCCTAACCCCAACCCCCAACTCTAACCCTTATCCCAACAATAACCATAACCTAACCCCAACCCGAACCCAAACCCTAACCCTAACCCTAACCCTAACCCTAACCCTAACCCTAACCCTAACCCTAATCCTAACCATTACCTAACCTTAACTGTAACCCTAACCCTAACGTTAACCCTAACCCCAACCCCCAACTCTAACCCTTATCCCAACAATAACCATAACCTAACCCCAACCCGAACCCTAACCCTAACCCTAACCCTAACCCTAACCCTAACCCTAACCCTAACCCTAACCCCTAACTGTAACCATAACCTTAACCATTACCTAACCCCAACCCTAATCCTAACCCTAACCCTAATGCTAGCCCCTACCCCCAACTCTAACCCTAACGCTAACCATTACCTAACCCCAACCCGAACCCTAACCCTAACCCTAACCCTAACCCTAACCCTAACCCTAACCCTAACCCCAACCCCTAACTGTAACCCTAACCTTAACCATTATCTAACCCCAACTCTAACCCTAACCCTAACCTTAACCCTAGCCCCAACCCCCCACTCTAACCCTAACCCTTACCATAACCATTACCTAAGCTTAACCGTAACCCTAACCCTAACCCTAACCCCAACTCTAACCCTAACCCTATCCCTAACCATAACCATTACCTAACCCCAACTCTAACCCTAACCGTAACCCCAACCCTAACCCTAACCCTAGCCCCAACCCCCCACTCTAACCCTAACCCTAACCATAACCATTACCTAACCCCAACCCGAACCCTAACCCTAACCCTAACCCTAACCCTAACCCTAACCATTACCTAACCTTAACCGTAACCCTAACCCTACCCCTAACTTTAACCCTAACCCCAACCCCCAACTCTAACCCTTATCCTAAAAATAACCATAACCTAACCCCAACCCTATCCCTAACCCTAACCCTAACCCTAACCTTAACCATTACCTAACCCCAACCCTAACCCTAACCCTAACCCTAATGCTAGCCCCTACCCCCAACTCTAACCCTAACGCTAACCATTACCTAACCCCAACCCGAACCCTAACCCTAACCCTAACCCTAACCCTAACCCTAACCCCAACCCCTAACTGTAACCCTAACCTTAACCATTATCTAACCCCAACTCTAACCCTAACCCTAACCTTAACCTTAGCCCCAACCCCCCACTCTAACCCTAACCCTAACCCTTACCATAACCATTACCTAACCCTAACCCTAACCCTAACCCTAACCCTAACCCTAACCCTACCCCTAACTTTAACCCTAACCCCAACCCCCTACTCTAACCCTTATCCTAAAAATAACCATAACCTAACCCCAACCCTAACCCTAACCCTAACCTTAACCCTAACCCTAACCCTAACCCTAACCCTAACCCTAACCCTAACCCTAACCCTAACCCTAACCCCAACTCTAACCCTAACCGTAACCCCAACCCTAACCCTAACCCTAGCCCCAACCCCCCACTCTAACCCTAACCCTAACCATAACCATTACCTAACCCCAACCCGAACCCTAACCCTAACCCTAACCCTAACCCTAACCCTAACCCTAACCCTAACCCTAACACTAACCCTAACCCTAACCCTAACCCTAACCCTAACCCTAACCTTAACCCTAACCCTAACCCCAACCCCTAACTGTAACCCTAACCTTAACCATTATCTAACCCCAACTCTAACCCTAACCCTAACCCTAACCCTAGCCCCAACCCCCCACTCTAACCCTAACCCTTACCATAACCATTACCTAAGCTTAACCGTAACCCTAACCCTAACCCTAACCCTAACCCTAACCCTAACCCTAACCCTAACCCCAACTCTAACCCTAACCCTATCCCTAACCATAACCATTACCTAACCCCAACTCTAACCCTAACCGAAACCCCAACCCTAACCCTAGCCCCAACCCCCCACTCTAACCCTAACCCTAACCATAACCATTACCTAACCCCAACCCCAACCCGAACCCTAACCCTAACCCTAACCCTAACCCTAACCCTAACCCTAACCCTAACCCTAACCATTACCTAACCTTAACCGTAACCCTAACCCTACCCCTAACTTTAACCCTAACCCCAACCCATAACTCTAACCCTTATCCTAAAAATAACCATAACCTAACCCCAACCCTATCCCTAACCCTAACCCTAACCCTAACCCTAACCCTAACCCTAACCCCAACCCCTAACTGTAACCCTAACCATAACCATTACCTAACCCCAACCCCAACCCGAACCCTAACCCTAACCCTAACCCTAACCCTAACCCTAATCCTAACCATTACCTAACCTTAACCGTAACCCTAACCCTAACCCTAACCCTAACGTTAACCCTAACCCCAACCCCCAACTCTAACCCTTATCCCAACAATAACCATAACCTAACCCCAACCCGAACCCAAACCCTAACCCTAACCCTAACCCTAACCCTAACCCTAACCCTAACCCTAACCCCTAACTGTAACCATAATCTTAACCATTACCTAACCCCAACCCTAACCCTAACCCCAACCCCCCACTCTAACCCTAACCCTTACCATAACCATTACCTAAGCTTAACCGTAACCCTAACCCTAACCCTAACCCCAACTCTAACCCTAACCCTATCCCTAACCATAACCATTACCTAACCCCAACTCTAACCCTAACCGTAACCCCAACCCTAACCCTAACCCTAGCCCCAACCCCCCACTCTAACCCTAACCCTAACCATAACCATTACCTAACCCCAACCCCAACCCGAACCCTAACCCTAACCCTAACCCTAACCCTAACCCTAACCATTACCTAACCTTAACCGTAACCCTAACCCTACCCCTAACTTTAACCCTAACCCCAACCCATAACTCTAACCCTTATCCTAAAAATAACCATAACCTAACCCCAACCCTATCCCTAACCCTAACCCTAACCCTAACCCTAACCCTAACCCTAACCCTAACCCCAACCCCTAACTGTAACCCTAACCATAACCATTACCTAACCCCAACCCCAACCCGAACCCTAACCCTAACCCTAACCCTAACCCTAACGCTAACCCTAACCCTAATCCTAACCATTACCTAACCTTAACCGTAACCCTAACCCTAACCCTAACGTTAACCCTAACCCCAACCCCCAACTCTAACCCTTATCCCAACAATAACCATAACCTAACCCCAACCCGAACCCAAACCCTAACCCTAACCCTAACCCTAACCCTAACCCTAACCCTAACCCTAACCCTAACCCCTAACTGTAACCATAATCTTAACCATTACCTAACCCCAACCCTAACCCTAACCCTAACCCCAACCCCCCACTCTAACCCTAACCCTTACCATAACCATTACCTAAGCTTAACCGTAACCCTAACCCTAACCCTAACCCCAACTCTAACCCTAACCCTATCCCTAACCATAACCATTACCTAACCCCAACTCTAACCCTAACCGTAACCCCAACCCTAACCCTAACCCTAGCCCCAACCCCCCACTCTAACCCTAACCCTAACCATAACCATTACCTAACCCCAACCCTAACCCTAACCCTAACCCTAACCCTAACCCTAACCCTAACCCTAACCCTAACCATTACCTAACCTTAACCGTAACCCTAACCCTACCCCTAACTTTAACCCTAACCCCAACCCCCAACTCTAACCCTTATCCTAAAAATAACCATAACCTAACCCCAACCCTATCCCTAACCCTAACCCTAACCCTAACCCTAACCCTAACCCTAATCCTAACCATTACCTAACCTTAACCGTAACCCTAACCCTACCCGTAACTTTAACCCTAACCCCAACCCCCAACTCTAACCCTTATCCTAACAATAACCATAACCTAACCCCAACCCAAACCTTAGCCCTAACCCTAACCTTAACCCTAACCCTAACCCTAATCCTAACCATTACCTAACCTTAACTGTAACCCTAACCCTAACGTTAACCCTAACCCCAACCCCCAACTCTAACCCTTATCCCAACAATAACCATAACCTAACCCCAACCCGAACCCTAACCCTAACCCTAACCCTAACCCTAACCCTAACCCTAACCCCAACCCCTAACTGTAACCATAACCTTAACCATTACCTAACCCCAACCCTAACCCTAACCCTAACCCTAATGCTAGCCCCAACCCCCAACTCTAACCCTAACCTTAACCATTACCTAAACCCAAACCGAACCTTAACCCTAACCCTAACCCTAACCCTAACCCTAACCCCTAAATGTAACCATAACCTTAACCATTACCTAACCCCAACCCTAATCCTAACCCTAACCCTAATGCTAGCCCCTACCCCCAACTCTAACCCTAACGCTAACCATTACCTAACCCCAACCCGAACCCTAACCCTAACCCTAACCCTAACCCTAACCCTAACCCTAACCCTAACTGTAACCCTAACCTTAACCATTATCTAACCCCAACTCTAACCCTAACCCTAACCTTAACCCTAGCCCCAACCCCCCACTCTAACCCTAACCCTAACCATAACCATTACCTAACCCCAACCCCAACCCGAACCCTAACCCTAACCCTAACCCTAACCCTAACCCTAACCATTACCTAACCTTAACCGTAACCCTAACCCTACCCCTAACTTTAACCCTAACCCCAACCCATAACTCTAACCCTTATCCTAAAAATAACCATAACCTAACCCCAACCCTATCCCTAACCCTAACCCTAACCCTAACCCTAACCCTAACCCTAACCCTAACCCCAACCCCTAACTGTAACCCTAACCATAACCATTACCTAACCCCAACCCCAACCCGAACCCTAACCCTAACCCTAACCCTAACCCTAACGCTAACCCTAACCCTAATCCTAACCATTACCTAACCTTAACCGTAACCCTAACCCTAACCCTAACGTTAACCCTAACCCCAACCCCCAACTCTAACCCTTATCCCAACAATAACCATAACCTAACCCCAACCCGAACCCAAACCCTAACCCTAACCCTAACCCTAACCCTAACCCTAACCCTAACCCTAACCCTAACCCCTAACTGTAACCATAATCTTAACCATTACCTAACCCCAACCCTAACCCTAACCCTAACCCCAACCCCCCACTCTAACCCTAACCCTTACCATAACCATTACCTAAGCTTAACCGTAACCCTAACCCTAACCCTAACCCCAACTCTAACCCTAACCCTATCCCTAACCATAACCATTACCTAACCCCAACTCTAACCCTAACCGTAACCCCAACCCTAACCCTAACCCTAGCCCCAACCCCCCACTCTAACCCTAACCCTAACCATAACCATTACCTAACCCCAACCCGAACCCTAACCCTAACCCTAACCCTAACCCTAACCCTAACCCTAACCCTAACCATTACCTAACCTTAACCGTAACCCTAACCCTACCCCTAACTTTAACCCTAACCCCAACCCCCAACTCTAACCCTTATCCTAAAAATAACCATAACCTAACCCCAACCCTATCCCTAACCCTAACCCTAACCCTAACCCTAACCCTAACCCTAATCCTAACCATTACCTAACCTTAACCGTAACCCTAACCCTACCCGTAACTTTAACCCTAACCCCAACCCCCAACTCTAACCCTTATCCTAACAATAACCATAACCTAACCCCAACCCAAACCTTAGCCCTAACCCTAACCCTAACCCTAACCCTAACCCTAATCCTAACCATTACCTAACCTTAACTGTAACCCTAACCCTAACGTTAACCCTAACCCCAACCCCCAACTCTAACCCTTATCCCAACAATAACCATAACCTAACCCCAACCCGAACCCTAACCCTAACCCTAACCCTAACCCTAACCCTAACCCTAACCCTAACCCTAACCCTAACCCTAACTGTAACCCTAACCTTAACCATTATCTAACCCCAACTCTAACCCTAACCCTAACCTTAACCCTAGCCCCAACCCCCCACTCTAACCCTAACCCTTACCATAACCATTACCTAAGCTTAACCGTAACCCTAACCCTAACCCTAACCCCAACTCTAACCCTAACCCTATCCCTAACCATAACCATTACCTAACCCCAACTCTAACCCTAACCGTAACCCCAACCCTAACCCTAACCCTAGCCCCAACCCCCCACTCTAACCCTAACCCTAACCATAACCATTACCTAACCCCAACCCGAACCCTAACCCTAACCCTAACCCTAACCCTAACCCTAACCATTACCTAACCTTAACCGTAACCCTAACCCTACCCCTAACTTTAACCCTAACCCCAACCCCCAACTCTAACCCTTATCCTAAAAATAACCATAACCTAACCCCAACCCTATCCCTAACCCTAACCCTAACCCTAACCTTAACCATTACCTAACCCCAACCCTAACCCTAACCCTAACCCTAATGCTAGCCCCTACCCCCAACTCTAACCCTAACGCTAACCATTACCTAACCCCAACCCGAACCCTAACCCTAACCCTAACCCTAACCCTAACCCTAACCCCAACCCCTAACTGTAACCCTAACCTTAACCATTATCTAACCCCAACTCTAACCCTAACCCTAACCTTAACCTTAGCCCCAACCCCCCACTCTAACCCTAACCCTAACCCTTACCATAACCATTACCTAACCCTAACCCTAACCCTAACCCTAACCCTAACCCTAACCCTACCCCTAACTTTAACCCTAACCCCAACCCCCTACTCTAACCCTTATCCTAAAAATAACCATAACCTAACCCCAACCCTAACCCTAACCCTAACCTTAACCCTAACCCTAACCCTAACCCTAACCCTAACCCTAACCCTAACCCTAACCCTAACCCTAACCCTAACCCTAACCCTAACCCTAACCCCAACTCTAACCCTAACCGTAACCCCAACCCTAACCCTAACCCTAGCCCCAACCCCCCACTCTAACCCTAACCCTAACCATAACCATTACCTAACCCCAACCCGAACCCTAACCCTAACCCTAACCCTAACCCTAACCCTAACCCTAACCCTAACACTAACCCTAACCCTAACCCTAACCCTAACCCTAACCCTAACCTTAACCCTAACCCTAACCCCAACCCCTAACTGTAACCCTAACCTTAACCATTATCTAACCCCAACTCTAACCCTAACCCTAACCCTAACCCTAGCCCCAACCCCCCACTCTAACCCTAACCCTTACCATAACCATTACCTAAGCTTAACCGTAACCCTAACCCTAACCCTAACCCTAACCCTAACCCTAACCCCAACTCTAACCCTAACCCTATCCCTAACCATAACCATTACCTAACCCCAACTCTAACCCTAACCGAAACCCCAACCCTAACCCTAGCCCCAACCCCCCACTCTAACCCTAACCCTAACCATAACCATTACCTAACCCCAACCCCAACCCGAACCCTAACCCTAACCCTAACCCTAACCCTAACCCTAACCCTAACCCTAACCATTACCTAACCTTAACCGTAACCCTAACCCTACCCCTAACTTTAACCCTAACCCCAACCCATAACTCTAACCCTTATCCTAAAAATAACCATAACCTAACCCCAACCCTATCCCTAACCCTAACCCTAACCCTAACCCTAACCCTAACCCTAACCCCAACCCCTAACTGTAACCCTAACCATAACCATTACCTAACCCCAACCCCAACCCGAACCCTAACCCTAACCCTAACCGTAACCCTAACCCTAACCCTAATCCTAACCATTACCTAACCTTAACCGTAACCCTAACCCTAACCCTAACCCTAACGTTAACCCTAACCCCAACCCCCAACTCTAACCCTTATCCCAACAATAACCATAACCTAACCCCAACCCGAACCCAAACCCTAACCCTAACCCTAACCCTAACCCTAACCCTAACCCTAACCCTAACCCCTAACTGTAACCATAATCTTAACCATTACCTAACCCCAACCCTAACCCTAACCCCAACCCCCCACTCTAACCCTAACCCTTACCATAACCATTACCTAAGCTTAACCGTAACCCTAACCCTAACCCTAACCCCAACTCTAACCCTAACCCTATCCCTAACCATAACCATTACCTAACCCCAACTCTAACCCTAACCGTAACCCCAACCCTAACCCTAACCCTAGCCCCAACCCCCCACTCTAACCCTAACCCTAACCATAACCATTACCTAACCCCAACCCCAACCCGAACCCTAACCCTAACCCTAACCCTAACCCTAACCCTAACCATTACCTAACCTTAACCGTAACCCTAACCCTACCCCTAACTTTAACCCTAACCCCAACCCATAACTCTAACCCTTATCCTAAAAATAACCATAACCTAACCCCAACCCTATCCCTAACCCTAACCCTAACCCTAACCCTAACCCTAACCCTAACCCTAACCCTAACCCCAACCCCTAACTGTAACCCTAACCATAACCATTACCTAACCCCAACCCCAACCCGAACCCTAACCCTAACCCTAACCCTAACCCTAACGCTAACCCTAACCCTAATCCTAACCATTACCTAACCTTAACCGTAACCCTAACCCTAACCCTAACGTTAACCCTAACCCCAACCCCCAACTCTAACCCTTATCCCAACAATAACCATAACCTAACCCCAACCCGAACCCAAACCCTAACCCTAACCCTAACCCTAACCCTAACCCTAACCCTAACCCTAACCCTAACCCCTAACTGTAACCATAATCTTAACCATTACCTAACCCCAACCCTAACCCTAACCCTAACCCCAACCCCCCACTCTAACCCTAACCCTTACCATAACCATTACCTAAGCTTAACCGTAACCCTAACCCTAACCCTAACCCCAACTCTAACCCTAACCCTATCCCTAACCATAACCATTACCTAACCCCAACTCTAACCCTAACCGTAACCCCAACCCTAACCCTAACCCTAGCCCCAACCCCCCACTCTAACCCTAACCCTAACCATAACCATTACCTAACCCCAACCCGAACCCTAACCCTAACCCTAACCCTAACCCTAACCCTAACCCTAACCCTAACCCTAACCATTACCTAACCTTAACCGTAACCCTAACCCTACCCCTAACTTTAACCCTAACCCCAACCCCCAACTCTAACCCTTATCCTAAAAATAACCATAACCTAACCCCAACCCTATCCCTAACCCTAACCCTAACCCTAACCCTAACCCTAACCCTAATCCTAACCATTACCTAACCTTAACCGTAACCCTAACCCTACCCGTAACTTTAACCCTAACCCCAACCCCCAACTCTAACCCTTATCCTAACAATAACCATAACCTAACCCCAACCCAAACCTTAGCCCTAACCCTAACCCTAACCCTAACCCTAACCCTAATCCTAACCATTACCTAACCTTAACTGTAACCCTAACCCTAACGTTAACCCTAACCCCAACCCCCAACTCTAACCCTTATCCCAACAATAACCATAACCTAACCCCAACCCGAACCCTAACCCTAACCCTAACCCTAACCCTAACCCTAACCCTAACCCCAACCCCTAACTGTAACCATAACCTTAACCATTACCTAACCCCAACCCTAACCCTAACCCTAACCCTAATGCTAGCCCCAACCCCCAACTCTAACCCTAACCTTAACCATTACCTAAACCCAAACCGAACCTTAACCCTAACCCTAACCCTAACCCTAACCCTAACCCCTAAATGTAACCATAACCTTAACCATTACCTAACCCCAACCCTAATCCTAACCCTAACCCTAATGCTAGCCCCTACCCCCAACTCTAACCCTAACGCTAACCATTACCTAACCCCAACCCGAACCCTAACCCTAACCCTAACCCTAACCCTAACCCTAACCCTAACCCTAACCCTAACTGTAACCCTAACCTTAACCATTATCTAACCCCAACTCTAACCCTAACCCTAACCTTAACCCTAGCCCCAACCCCCCACTCTAACCCTAACCCTAACCATAACCATTACCTAACCCCAACCCCAACCCGAACCCTAACCCTAACCCTAACCCTAACCCTAACCCTAACCATTACCTAACCTTAACCGTAACCCTAACCCTACCCCTAACTTTAACCCTAACCCCAACCCATAACTCTAACCCTTATCCTAAAAATAACCATAACCTAACCCCAACCCTATCCCTAACCCTAACCCTAACCCTAACCCTAACCCTAACCCTAACCCTAACCCCAACCCCTAACTGTAACCCTAACCATAACCATTACCTAACCCCAACCCCAACCCGAACCCTAACCCTAACCCTAACCCTAACCCTAACGCTAACCCTAACCCTAATCCTAACCATTACCTAACCTTAACCGTAACCCTAACCCTAACCCTAACGTTAACCCTAACCCCAACCCCCAACTCTAACCCTTATCCCAACAATAACCATAACCTAACCCCAACCCGAACCCAAACCCTAACCCTAACCCTAACCCTAACCCTAACCCTAACCCTAACCCTAACCCTAACCCCTAACTGTAACCATAATCTTAACCATTACCTAACCCCAACCCTAACCCTAACCCTAACCCCAACCCCCCACTCTAACCCTAACCCTTACCATAACCATTACCTAAGCTTAACCGTAACCCTAACCCTAACCCTAACCCCAACTCTAACCCTAACCCTATCCCTAACCATAACCATTACCTAACCCCAACTCTAACCCTAACCGTAACCCCAACCCTAACCCTAACCCTAGCCCCAACCCCCCACTCTAACCCTAACCCTAACCATAACCATTACCTAACCCCAACCCGAACCCTAACCCTAACCCTAACCCTAACCCTAACCCTAACCCTAACCCTAACCCTAACCATTACCTAAGCTTAACCGTAACCCTAACCCTAACCCTAACCCTAACCCTAACCCTAACCCTAACCCTAACCCCAACTCTAACCCTAACCCTATCCCTAACCATAACCATTACCTAACCCCAACTCTAACCCTAACCGAAACCCCAACCCTAACCCTAGCCCCAACCCCCCACTCTAACCCTAACCCTAACCATAACCATTACCTAACCCCAACCCCAACCCGAACCCTAACCCTAACCCTAACCCTAACCCTAACCCTAACCCTAACCCTAACCATTACCTAACCTTAACCGTAACCCTAACCCTACCCCTAACTTTAACCCTAACCCCAACCCATAACTCTAACCCTTATCCTAAAAATAACCATAACCTAACCCCAACCCTATCCCTAACCCTAACCCTAACCCTAACCCTAACCCTAACCCTAACCCCAACCCCTAACTGTAACCCTAACCATAACCATTACCTAACCCCAACCCCAACCCGAACCCTAACCCTAACCCTAACCCTAACCCTAACCCTAACCCTAATCCTAACCATTACCTAACCTTAACCGTAACCCTAACCCTAACCCTAACCCTAACGTTAACCCTAACCCCAACCCCCAACTCTAACCCTTATCCCAACAATAACCATAACCTAACCCCAACCCGAACCCAAACCCTAACCCTAACCCTAACCCTAACCCTAACCCTAACCCTAACCCTAACCCCTAACTGTAACCATAATCTTAACCATTACCTAACCCCAACCCTAACCCTAACCCCAACCCCCCACTCTAACCCTAACCCTTACCATAACCATTACCTAAGCTTAACCGTAACCCTAACCCTAACCCTAACCCCAACTCTAACCCTAACCCTATCCCTAACCATAACCATTACCTAACCCCAACTCTAACCCTAACCGTAACCCCAACCCTAACCCTAACCCTAGCCCCAACCCCCCACTCTAACCCTAACCCTAACCATAACCATTACCTAACCCCAACCCCAACCCGAACCCTAACCCTAACCCTAACCCTAACCCTAACCCTAACCATTACCTAACCTTAACCGTAACCCTAACCCTACCCCTAACTTTAACCCTAACCCCAACCCATAACTCTAACCCTTATCCTAAAAATAACCATAACCTAACCCCAACCCTATCCCTAACCCTAACCCTAACCCTAACCCTAACCCTAACCCTAACCCTAACCCCAACCCCTAACTGTAACCCTAACCATAACCATTACCTAACCCCAACCCCAACCCGAACCCTAACCCTAACCCTAACCCTAACCCTAACGCTAACCCTAACCCTAATCCTAACCATTACCTAACCTTAACCGTAACCCTAACCCTAACCCTAACGTTAACCCTAACCCCAACCCCCAACTCTAACCCTTATCCCAACAATAACCATAACCTAACCCCAACCCGAACCCAAACCCTAACCCTAACCCTAACCCTAACCCTAACCCTAACCCTAACCCTAACCCTAACCCCTAACTGTAACCATAATCTTAACCATTACCTAACCCCAACCCTAACCCTAACCCCAACCCCAACCCCCCACTCTAA
>CM076452.1:15592202-15597202 GCA_038419695.1 Scomberomorus guttatus | reverse complement strand
ACCTTAACCATTACCTAACCCCAACCCGAACCCTAACCCTAACCCTAACCCTAACCCTAACCCTAACCCTAACCCTAACCCCAACCCCTAACTGTAACCATAACCTTAACCATTACCTAACCCCAACCCTAACCCTAACCCTAACCCTAATGCTAGCCCCTACCCCCAACTCTAACCCTAACGCTAACCATTACCTAACCCCAACCCGAACCCTAACCCTAACCCTAACCCCAACCCCTAACTGTAACCCTAACCTTAACCCTTACCTAACCCCAACTCTAACCCTAACCCTAACCGTAACCCTAGCCCCAACCCCCCACTATAACCCTAACCATAACCATTACCTAACCCCAACCCGAACCCTAACCCTAACCCTAACCCTAACCCTAACCCCAACCCTAACCCTAACCCTAACCCTAACCCTAACCCTAATCCTAACCAATACCTAACCTTAACCGTAACCATAACCCTACCCCTAACGTTAACCCTAACCCCAACCCCCAACTCTAACCCTTATCCCAACAATAACCATAACCTAACCCCAACCCGAACCCAAACCCTAACCCTAACCCTAACCCTAACCCTAACCCTAACCCTAACCCTAACCCTAACCCTAACCCTAATCCTAACCATTACCTAACCTTAACTGTAACCCTAACCCTAACGTTAACCCTAACCCCAACCCCCAACTCTAACCCTTATCCCAACAATAACCCTAACCCTAACCCCAACCCGAACCCTAACCCTAACCCTAACCCTAACCCTAACCCTAACCCTAACCCTAACCCCTAACTGTAACCATAACCTTAACCATTACCTAACCCCAACCCTAATCCTAACCCTAACCCTAATGCTAGCCCCTACCCCCAACTCTAACCCTAACGCTAACCATTACCTAACCCCAACCCGAACCCTAACCCTAACCCTAACCCTAACCCTAACCCTAACCCTAACCCTAACCCCAACCCCTAACTGTAACCCTAACCTTAACCATTATCTAACCCCAACTCTAACCCTAACCCTAACCTTAACCCTAGCCCCAACCCCCCACTCTAACCCTAACCCTTACCATAACCATTACCTAAGCTTAACCGTAACCCTAACCCTAACCCTAACCCCAACTCTAACCCTAACCCTATCCCTAACCATAACCATTACCTAACCCCAACTCTAACCCTAACCGTAACCCCAACCCTAACCCTAACCCTAGCCCCAACCCCCCACTCTAACCCTAACCCTAACCATAACCATTACCTAACCCCAACCCGAACCCTAACCCTAACCCTAACCCTAACCCTAACCCTAACCATTACCTAACCTTAACCGTAACCCTAACCCTACCCCTAACTTTAACCCTAACCCCAACCCCCAACTCTAACCCTTATCCTAAAAATAACCATAACCTAACCCCAACCCTATCCCTAACCCTAACCCTAACCCTAACCTTAACCATTACCTAACCCCAACCCTAACCCTAACCCTAACCCTAATGCTAGCCCCTACCCCCAACTCTAACCCTAACGCTAACCATTACTTAACCCCAACCCGAACCCTAACCCTAACCCTAACCCTAACCCTAACCCTAACCCTAATCCTAACCATTACCTAACCTTAACTGTAACCCTAACCCTAACGTTAACCCTAACCCCAACCCCCAACTCTAACCCTTATCCCAACAATAACCATAACCTAACCCCAACCCGAACCCTAACCCTAACCCTAACCCTAACCCTAACCCTAACCCTAACCCTAACCCCAACCCCTAACTGTAACCATAACCTTAACCATTACCTAACCCCAACCCTAATCCTAACCCTAACCCTAATGCTAGCCCCTACCCCCAACTCTAACCCTAACGCTAACCATTACCTAACCCCAACCCGAACCCGAACCCTAACCCTAACCCTAACCCTAACCCTAACCCTAACCCCAACTCTAACCCTAACCTTAACCCTAGCCCCAACCCCCCACTCTAACCCTAACCCTTACCATAACCATTACCTAAGCTTATCCGTAACCCTAACCCTAACCCTAACCCCAACTCTAACCCTAACCCTATCCCTAACCATAACCATTACCTAACCCCAACTCTAACCCTAACCGTAACCCCAACCCTAACCCTAACCCTAGCCCCAACCCCCCACTCTAACCCTAACCCTAACCATAACCATTACCTAACCCCAACCCGAACCCTAACCCTAACCCTAACCCTAACCCTAACCCCAACCCCTAACTGTAACCATAACCTTAACCATTACCTAACCCCAACCCTAACCCTAACCCTAACCCTAATGCTAGCCCCAACCCCTAACTCTAACCCTAACCTTAACCATTACCTAACCCCAACCCGAACCCTAACCCTAACCCTAACCCTAACCCTAACCCTAACCCCAACCGCTAACTGTAACCATAACCTTAACCATTACCTAACCCCAACCCTAACCCTAACCCTAACCCTAACCCTAAGCCTAACCCTAATCCTAACCCTAACCCCAACTCTAACCCTAACCCTATCCCTAACCATAACCATTACCCAACCCCAACTCTAACCCTAACCCGAACCCGAACCCTAACCCTAAACCTAACCCTAACCCTAACACTAACCCTAACCCTAACCCTAACCCTAACCCTAACCCTAACCTTAACCCTAACCCTAACCCCAACCCCTAACTGTAACCCTAACCTTAACCATTATCTAACCCCAACTCTAACCCTAACCCTAACCCTAACCCTAGCCCCAACCCCCCACTCTAACCCTAACCCTTACCATAACCATTACCTAAGCTTAACCGTAACCCTAACCCTAACCCTAACCCTAACCCTAACCCTAACCCTAACCCCAACTCTAACCCTAACCCTATCCCTAACCATAACCATTACCTAACCCCAACTCTAACCCTAACCGTAACCCCAACCCTAACCCTAACCCTAGCCCCAACCCCCCACTCTAACCCTAACCCTAACCATAACCATTACCTAACCCCAACCCCAACCCGAACCCTAACCCTAACCCTAACCCTAACCCTAACCCTAACCCTAACCCTAACCCTAACCCTAACCATTACCTAACCTTAACCGTAACCCTAACCCTACCCCTAACTTTAACCCTAACCCCAACCCATAACTCTAACCCTTATCCTAAAAATAACCATAACCTAACCCCAACCCTATCCCTAACCCTAACCCTAACCCTAACCCTAACCCTAACCCTAACCCTAACCCCAACCCCTAACTGTAACCCTAACCATAACCATTACCTAACCCCAACCCCAACCCGAACCCTAACCCTAACCCTAACCCTAACCCTAACCCTAACCCTAACCCTAACCCTAACCCTAATCCTAACCATTACCTAACCTTAACCGTAACCGTAACCCTAACCCTAACCCTAACGTTAACCCTAACCCCAACCCCCAACTCTAACCCTTATCCCAACAATAACCATAACCTAACCCCAACCCCAACTCTAACCCTAACCCTATCCCTAACCATAACCATTACCTAACCCCAACTCTAACCCTAACCGTAACCCCAACCCTAACCCTAGCCCCAACCCCCCACTCTAACCCTAACCCTAACCATAACCATTACCTAACCCCAACCCGAACCCTAACCCTAACCCTAACCCTAACCCTAACCCTAACCCTAACCCTAACCCTAACCCTAACCCTAACCATTACCTAACCTTAACCGTAACCCTAACCCTACCCCTAACTTTAACCCTAACCCCAACCCCCAACTCTAACCCTTATCCTAAAAATAACCATAACCTAACCCCAACCCTATCCCTAACCCTAACCCTAACCCTAACCCTAACCCTAACCCTAATCCTAACCATTACCTAACCTTAACCATAACCATAACCCTACCCCTAACGTTAACCCTAACCCCAACCCCCAACTCTAACCCTTATCCTAAAAATAACCATAACCTAACCCCAACCCTAACCCTAACCCTAACCCTAACCCTAACCCCAACCCTAACCCTAACCCTAACCCTAACCCTAACCCTAACCCTAATCCTAACCATTACCTAACCTTAACCGTAACCATAACCCTACCCCTAACGTTAACCCTAACCCCAACCCCCAACTCTAACCCTTATCCTAACAATAACCATAACCTAACCCCAACCCAAACCTTAACCCTAACCCTAACCCTAACCCTAACCCTAACCCTAACCCTAATCCTAACCATTACCTAACCTTAACTGTAACCCTAACCCTAACGTTAACCCTAACCCCAACCCCCAACTCTAACCCTTATCCCAACAATAACCATAACCTAACCCCAACCCGAACCCTAACCCTAACCCTAACCCTAACCCTAACCCTAACCCCAACCCCTAACTGTAACCATAACCTTAACCATTACCTAACCCCAACCCTAACCCTAACCCTAACCCTAATGCTAGCCCCAACCCCCAACTCTAACCCTAACCTTAACCATTACCTAACCCCAAACCGAACCTTAACCCTAACCCTAACCCTAACCCTAACCCTAACCCCTAAATGTAACCATAACCTTAACCATTACCTAACCCCAACCCTAATCCTAACCCTAACCCTAATGCTAGCCCCTACCCCCAACTCTAACCCTAACGCTAACCATTACCTAACCCCAACCCGAACCCTAACCCTAACCCTAACCCTAACCCTAACCCTAACCCTAACCCTAACCCTAACCCTAACTGTAACCCTAACCTTAACCATTATCTAACCCCAACTCTAACCCTAACCCTAACCTTAACCCTAGCCCCAACCCCCCACTCTAACCCTAACCCTTACCATAACCATTATCTAAGCTTAACCGTAACCCTAACCCTAACCCTAACCCCAACTCTAACCCTAACCCTATCCCTAACCATAACCATTACCTAACCCCAACTCTAACCCTAACCGTAACCCCAACCCTAACCCTAACCCTAGCCCCAACCCCCCACTCTAACCCTAACCCTAACCATAACCATTACCTAACCCCAACCCGAACCCTAACCCTAAC